>JBCJKH010023195.1:0-21089 GCA_039877255.1 Loriculus beryllinus | reverse complement strand
CCAACCTGGCTTTGAACACTGCCAGGGATGGAGCATTCACAACTTCCTTGGGCAACCCATTCCAGTGCCTCACCACCCTACCAGTAAAGAACTTCTTCCTCATATCTAACCTGAACTTCCCCTGTTGAAGTTGAAACCCATTCGCCCTTGTCCTGTGCTACAGTCCCTGACAAAGAGTCTCTCTCCAGCATCCTTGTAGGAATGTTCTTTAAAAGTACCCAAGTAAATGATTCTAGTAGTGTTTTAAGTATAACTGAAATGTGTAAAATCAGTGTTTCTGTGTACCTGAGGTTGCCAGGAGAAGACCAGATGCAACCTATGATTTCTTAAGAAAAGAAAAAAAAGCATATGTGTGTGGGAAGACTTGGTTGTGTGTCCTAAACATATTTGCTGTACAGAAAATGGAAGAAAAACACTGAACCTGCTAGTTTATGACCAGCCTAGTTTAACAAAATGTGGATTAGTTTACGTACCCATTAAGAACTGGGTATATTTTTCTTCCATCTGTTTAGTATAATGTTTATTTTAAAAGGGATGTATGGAATTTGGTGTGTCAGGAATTTGGTTTGTTTACATCACAATAAATTGAAAGCAGTGTGTTCAGATGCCACTTCTTCTCTCTCCTTTTTTCTAAAGGAAATAAGGGGGAAAAAGAGCAAGCTGTATTGAGTTTTGCAACAGTGGTTCTCTGCCCTGGATAAACTTAATACATGCACTTTCAGTACGATATTTTAATCTTGACTGATTGCAAACCTGTTTGTGATAGATCTGATTAAGTTTTTAGTGAAACAAAGACTTCTGTCGGTTGACTTTGAAATACTGGTATCTACTGGTACGTCGTAAGGAGCGGTTTGTGCAGTGTTGTATATGCTGTTTACCTTGTCTGTGCTTTCCTGTCTGCTGAAGCAGCCGCTAAGTTTTGGGTTTGTTTGTTTGTTGTTTATTTTTATTTTGCTGCAGGGATCTCTTGGTGTTTTCTTTTATTGGTAAAACCAAACAAACAAAACTCCAGGCTAGACCTGCTTCCTGTTCTTTTTTTTTTTTTCCCCAGATTATGTGTATTTTCCTCAGAAGTTCCCAATTTCCTTATCAGATTTTTTGTCTTGTTCTTTCACATCATTGAAATAAAATAGTTTCTCTGCTTTGGGTTGTCTTGAGAGTTTTTCCCCCTTATCCTTACTGCAGCAGTTTATTCTAGATTCATTGTGGAAGCTTTAGGCTTCTTGGAGCCTTTGGCATGATGTGTTCTCCTCCAAATCCCCTTGGAGTTTAGAAACTTCCAGTATCTCTTTGTAGGGCTCTTAGTTTTTCCAAGCCTCTGGTCTCCTCTTTTTTTGGCAGAGCAGATGACCTCTCTCAAAAAGGAGATACTTTCCCGTTTTAACTTGTATCTTATACCTTGTTCTCTGATCCAACTCACAACTACACTTGAACATCTCAGAGAGGGCAAACAACTGACCTAAAAAAGCTCCCCAAAAGACTGAGAGCAGATCCCTGTAAATGGTTAATCTCTGCTTTGGTTTAAAAAAATAAAAATGTGATGATTATGAAGCCATTTCGGGCAGTGCAGAGTCTTTCTGAGCTTGTTTTTTTGTTTTCATTCAATTGCAGCTTGAATAGTACAGCTTTAGAGACTTAGTGTGTCTGCTTTGCTCAGGCCTTGGACAAGCGCCAGTTGTCTGCCACTTGGTCTGTACACAACATAAAATCACTCAAAAGCACATGAAACAACTGAGAAGTTCGTGACAATGATGCTGCTTGCCCATACCTGAGTTGGTTGTAATTTTGTACCTTGGGAAGTTCATTGTATTAGCTGCTGCTTTGAGACTGCAGGCACTGATTTCCATTCTTTTTTTCTTTTTTATTTTTTTTCAGACAAAGTGTTATGATCTGTTCCTCTGATGAGGTTCTACTGACAGTGCCATCTTTTTGCTGCCTCTGAAATTAGGACAGGCCAAAACTCTTCAGTGAGAGCAAAGTGTTGGCTTACTAAGGCAAAGGTTCACTGTATGTCTGTGTGCTGATCAATACAGTCATTCAGTAACTCATAAAAGCCATTAAAGGTGGTGGTCCTTAAATTCATAACATAGCCCAGCATTTACCCCTGTGCCGCATCACTAGGATTTTTTATTTTACTTGGAGGTTAACAACTATTACTGTGGTTTACATTCTCTGGGCTGCAAAGGCTGATTGAGTGGCTGGTGGGATAAGCAGAATTTGAAGGGTTTTCTCTTTTTTATTTGGACTTGGGATGCAATTTGTATGTTCTAATAAATTCCGTAAAAGAACCCAGATTTCTGGACATGTAATTTATAAATAATCAAACTGAAGAAGTGATAACATTGGTGTTTCTGCAGCCTTTTTTATCCCCTGGCCTAAAAGGCACTTAGTGCAAAACTCATCTCTTGTGTTTTGATGGGATTATTTCCAGGATGGGTTTTGTATCAGAAGTGATAATGGTGGCATTTGACTTACCTTGGGGGTACAGTATGGATGTGTACAGATGTGCTTTTGGAAATGAATCAAATAGGTTCACTTGCAAAAATCTCAGCAGAGACAAAAGATAGGTAAATCCCAAGTAAGAAAATACTTCAAATTCACAGGAGAGAAGCAGAGGGGAAGGAAAGAAAGAAAAACCTCAGAACTTTGTAATGAAGGTTTTGCCAACCTGTGGAATGGAACACTCATTAATGATGTTAGAATTTTTTTCTGTGATGTCTCATTTCATTTACGTTCTTACTGCTATGTTAAATAAATCTTTGATGCCACTCAGTTTTACTTGACAAAAGTAGAACTCAGTTTTGTGTTGGAATACCATTGGAGAGAAATGTCCTTGTGCATCTCTTAGCGCATCCAGGCACTTCCAAGTTTGAACTGAAGTAGCTTATGTCTTTAGTTTTGCTTTTAACATCCTTGTAGTGAGTTGTTAGCAATAAAGTGTAATAATCTCTAGGCATCCATTGAAAAGCCTATTTAGAGGCTTGCTTCTGGAACAGATCAGTTGATAACTTTATTCCAAGCTCTGTGGATATCATTTTGCCATGAAATCTTACCTTGTTAATATGTTTATATATTCCATTTTAAATTTTAACAGGGCAAGTATCTTCAGATGTAATTAAAAGATTGTTGCATTAAGAGGTTGAGGAACAGATTTAGTCAGTCAGTGTCAAGGGTCTGTGGTAGGGGGAATGAACTTTAGTTTGTGCCTCCAAATTGTCCGGTTTATCTCTGTCCAGAAGTGAGGATAAGCAACTGAGAGAGCAGCCTTCTGACATTCCTTTATACAGAAGAGAAGAAAAATCAAGAGTACTGGAAGGCTGTTTTCTCCACAGAGCTGTCTGAACCTTTAGTCTCCTACATCCTACAGACATGTCTGTGGTGCAGCTTCTAGTGTTGACAACTCCAATGTGTTATCACAGTGTGCAATGAAGCATCTTGTTCTTGTTTGAACCATATTGGGTCAGAGCATGACCCAATGCAGGTGTGCTGGTCCTTAAGAAAAAAAAGTACCTATACTTTCTTTTAACCTCTCTAATATGAAGTAGTCTATATTCAGACACTTGTCAAAGTAGTTTATTTCTGAGTTCTCTTTCACAGACACATTTTTGCAGTGTTCTGAATACCTGGTTCAGTCCTGCGGAAGATGTTTAAATAAGTAAGGATATATCCAGTGCACTGGGTGATTTGTGTGATCAACACCAATGTTATATGTTGCACTAAAAATCTGTATGAAAATAACCGTGTGATTGTATAGTTGAAAATGAAGAGGTATTAAAGCCCTTTGTGGAGCTTTTATGCAGTTCTGCATGGTTCTTAATGATATCAGACTTTTTTTTTTTTTACTGTAATGTGAGTGGGTCTTTCACTGATGGGATGAATATTCAGTATTTTCAGTTCTTAGCCACTGCTCAGTTCAAAGTCCTACTTAATAGGTATTTTTGCGACTGCACTGAGTACAGAACTGTCTGATTTGTTGTTTGGGGGTGCTCACTGGTGTTTTATCTGGTTGTTGGCTTGTTTTTTAACTGAAAAAAACCCAGTACCCTGGGAAGGTTAGTTGATGTAATCACCTCTTGATAGCTGGAGAACTGAGGCACAGAAGGGAAGATGCACATGGTCTATATGAGAACATATGTGGCCTTTCAGTAGTGAGGTCCAAGAGACTAGATCATCAAGCTTATTATCCAGCGTGGTGAATCTCTAGAGCTGCCCAGAGCCTTGGAGGTTCCCCAGCAGTCAGCCTGGACATTCCTGTGGCAGCTGAACTTGTGCTTGTGTTGGTATGGGTCTGGGTGGGCAGAGAAGTCTCATGGCATCTGTGACTGGAAGAGCACCTGCTGCCTGGGATGGGCAATGGTAATGGGAATTCTGCATGGTCCTTGCAGTCACACAGTGGAGCCAGTTGTGGGCATACTGGACTTTCAAAGAATTGTCTTGGAAGCTTTGAGAAGCATCTACTACTCTGGTCAGTATGTTTTGGGAAGAACAAGTGGCATCTTGATAATCACCATGCTTAATCAAGTGATGATCATTGCTAACTTGCAAGCCTTCAGCCAGAGCATGAGGGTGATAAACTCATCTAAGTAGTAATAATTTTTTAACTTTGGTTAAAAAAGAAAAATCTAGTTTCTCTTCTTCTGTTTTCAGAAATTTCTGAGGTTTTGTATCTGAAGTATGTGTGAAGGAAGAAAGAGGTTGAAGCCCTCCTATTGTAGACTGGTTAATCCCAAACAGTTGAAGTTTACTTTGGTTGTAAACAAGAGGATATAGTTCATGTTGCACAAATCATACCACATACGTTCTGTGGTGAGGATAGGATCTTAAGATGATGCTAGCATCTGTGACATTGTTCTTTGGGGTTTTATGGGTCACAGACCTTCTGATTCCAGAACTCCTGGTGAATTCTGTTCCGCTTTGGCAGCGCCCCGTGGTACAAGTGGCAGCGGCACTAGGGCACATGTCCCCGTGGTAATGGCTGGGTGTCGGTGGTGGCCACGGCAGCACTGCGGTGTGGGCCCAGGTTGGCCTGGTGAGTGTCCGTTACCAGCACCAGGGTGGTGGTTAATGAATACTAAATACATAAGGGAAAATTAAATACAACTGTTCAAAGTACATTAGGAGGAAATTAGAGGCAGGGCACTGAAATATAAAACCCAGGTATGCGTAGTGGTTTCCATGCCTGATTTCCAACCCCTGTATGAAAGTAGTGATTTAATACTTGATTCTTTGTGACAAAAATGATTCAAAGAGCCATATTTTTCAGGGCTCTCGATCTGAAGCTATTCGAGGGTGCCCGATACAGCTTAGATGAGGAACCGGGAAGCCCTTCCATGCCATAAGCCCTTTGTTTCGGGATTTCCCCCCTCAGGAACTCCTCTCTGAGCTCTCGTTGGCAGCGGTTGCGGTAGGACTCTCCCGGGAGCCGTGTCGGCTGCAGCTGAGGCGAGGCGCTCCCCCCCCTCCCCGCCCGCGGAATGGTTCCGCCCGCCGCCGTGCGCAGTCATGTGCGCGGTCCTGCGCGGCGCCTCTCGCCTCGTCCCCTCAGCGCGGCTGGGCCGGGCTCGCACAGGCGCCGGGTCCTGCGGCCTCCTCCCGGACAAAAGGGCGTAGGGAAGCGGAGTCGCCTGGGCAATAAGGCTGTAGAAAGCGAGGGCAGGCGGTCTCGGTTGTGAATATTTTCTGATTTTTCCAGAAATCAAGCAGAAGATTGAGCTGCTGATGTCAGTTAACTCTGAGAAGTCGTCCTCTTCAGAAAGGTACAGCTGCATCTCCTGCATGAGCGGTTCATGGTGTAGCACTGCCGAGCAACGCGCAGGGCTTTGCTCCTTCCCTCGGCACGTTTGCTGGCGTTCTGTACGTTTTGCATGCTGGTTATTGTACCGCATCCATCGAACCTCTCGTTTCGGTAAAGCTTTGTGCGGTTTTTGCAGAGATTTGTTTTATTATGTTATTTTTGATGAAGCCTGCCTGGCTGTAGCATGCAATTCGTACTACAGCAGGCTTGTGTGTGCTGGTGCTGCAGACCCTGCTCCTTCCCGCTGCCGTGCAAACAGCATCTCTAAATTTCGCCTTTAAAGACCTCGCATTCTTGTGTTGCAGGAAACCGTTCCACGGTTGCAAAGGGTTCCTTTCAATTTAGATGCATAGGCGATAGAACTTGGTGAAGCGTTTCATGTCCTGTTATGTGGAAAGGGAGTGTCCTTTGCAAAGTAGCTCAGGAATCGCAAATCCTCCAATTAGTCACATTCTGTAAGATAGATGTGATCCCTGTTCAAGTCTGTGCTAGGAAATGGAGCAGTCGCTGCATGCAGTAATGGTTCATGCCTGCAGGTAAGGACAAAATGACTCAGAAGTGTTTTTAAAGCAATTATTTTACCTGTCAGTCAGATTATTACAATTTCAAGTAACTGTTTCGTTTTGAAGAAATACTCCGGGGTACTAAACGCACATTTAAGTTTTATGAAATAAAATAATCAGCTGATTATTTTGCCGATTTTCAGTGATCCAGCCCTGCTCACCTCTCCTTTTGCTTGTGGCTGAATCCTAGGAGAGATTTGTATTTTCAGAATTACTTAAATCCGAAGCAACAGATTTTTATTTTCTCCCAGATATTTACACTAATCCTTTTGGCTGTATGCAAAAAACCATCCGGATGTTCTATTTTGCCATGTTAGCATTGAACACTGGCAAAACCCCCCCGTGTTTAAGCACTCAAACTGTATGTTTAGCTGAAATTATTTTCTGAAGTATATTTTAATGAATGGCTCAGTATAGAAAGACGTGATAATGCACTGAAAGCTGTCTTAAGGAAGCAGGCTAAAAGGCATCTTTCAGAATGAACGAGTGCTGTGTGGTATGGTTTTAAAAAACAAAATGAGCAGCCTAATTAGATTTATATTTGTGTAAGATATGCAGAAGCAAACTGCATTCCCTTTCACCAGCTGTAGTATAACAAAATATCAGCATTGAGAGATACAGAAAATGGTGGGGGGGAATGGGTTGTTAAGTCACCTTACCAAAATGGAGAAATATAAGAAGAGCGTTGAGAGATACTTTATTTATTTATTTATCCCAAATTAAGAATCATGAAAGAAAACCTTAAGGTTTATTTGTTTACCTCTATCCCACCATGATGCCTGAAATTTTTAAAGACTGATAAAATGGTGATGATAATGTAGAGGATGATGGGGTGAAAATAGTAAAGGAAACAGGTGTTAACTGGATTTTTTGGAAAAGCTTTTGTTGGCGTTGCTGTGGAGGAATTTGGTAGATATTTATTTTATAAATACGGATGTCACACAGCACCTGAAAACTGATCAGCCTGTTTTTGGGCAAAATGTGCTCGTAGTTGATCTAATGGTAGTCTGAGGCAAATAGGTCCCCCTGTAAAGGATTATAACACATAGTTAGAAAATGCTGCATTTGTCTGAGATCCATTTAAATGCCATTCATTAAAAAGTAATGTTTTTATAACAGCATGATGCTTTATCGTGTAATAAAGATTAAAATGTGAATGTTTATATATGCACATAGATTTCTTCTGAGGATGTAAATACATGGTACTGTTCATCTGGAGATTGATTTGACACATCAGCTGCATGATTTATGTGGTTAGTTGTAAATGAAAACAACTCTATGTAAAATCTGAGAATTTTTTTTTAATAGCCACATTCTTTTCAACTATCTAAAAATAGATGGAATTTTTTTGCAAGCTGTTATGAAACAGTGCTGTCTCTCCTATTAGTTGCCAGTTCCTTTCAAGGCCCTTTTAAAATTACTGTATAAAAGTTTTTTTTTTTAAATAAACATTATGGTATTCAGAGTCTGAACTGCTAAAACTGTCCTATAGCAAAATTGCAGTGTGTGTTCATACCATGCAAACATGAAATTATGCATGTGTTCAACAAACACAGAAAGGAAATTTGTGCTTTTGTATTTTATTACTGGTTTTTACCCTTCCTTCTGATGGTTGGACTTTTTGAGAAGCTTGAATTCTCTAAGCAGAAATGTCAGGTGGAAGATCTGAAAGAGTCCATGGCTTGTTTCTGGTTTTCCACACTAATAGAGACTGCTAGACAGTGCTTGCATAGCAGGAGGGAAGGGAGAAGAGGTGCTCTGTGCATTCACAGAAGCATGAAATGAGAATGGAGAAGCTCATTACTTGCCTCTTTCTTTGGTTGGTTTCTGTTTTTACAAGACAGTTTAATGTTTGTAGGTTTTCTTGCTCACTTCGCAAGTTCAACATGTTATTCTGTCCTAGGAAAAAAAAAACCAACAAACTGAGAAGGAAGCTGGAATATTAATGGATGGCTTGGCTGTTATGGAAGATCAGCATGTTAGAAATCTTTGCAGCATTCTCTTAGCATAGTTGAATGGTTTGATTTTAAGAGGCTTTTAGGAGACATTAGTAAGAAAGTGAGATGCACCCTTTTGTAGAGGATCCTCTGAGATGTTAAGAGACATTTCAGTCTTGAAAAGTAAATAATTACAAACTAGAGGCATTACCTGTGCCCTAGAAAAAACAGTAGTTGCAGATGAAGGGGATAAGATAGCTGTGTTTTTATGTGTTATGGGATGTTTCATTAAGCAGATACAATCAGGCAGCATTTGTAAGTCCTAAATGTTGCTGCTGTATGTGTTAACAGCCTGTGACAAAGTCCTCACTCCTTGTTGATAAGGTAGCCCCGGTAACTGCGGATGCCTGTGTTCTACAGTGGATCAGGTAACCTGGAGCTTGTTACACACAATTGATTTGTTTGGATGTCTAAGCTTTAAGTATAGTGTGGGAGTGTTTTCCTACAGCATGCTTACAATGCGGCACACACCTGGTTTCTTTATCTACTAAGTAGTAATTTAACTACCATGTTCCCCCATGTTTTTTGTGTTTCAGTGGAGGCTGGCTGAGGTTACTTACCCGAGCCTTGCAAATATCATTAGAAGGCAAGTAGCAGCAGCCAGATGGAGGAGGACAGTCTTTCAGGAACCCCCCAAGAAAGCAAAAATACTTTTCTGTTGTATGAGTTCTCATGCAACTGTTCTCATGCACAGTACAGTCAATGCTTTGAGCTGTACAGATTTTCTTATTTTGCCTTTTTTTAGGGCTTTGTGGTTTCTGTTTTGTTTTGTGAGAAGTCAGTTCTTCCACCTGGTCTGCTTTCTACTCTTTAAACTGCAGTTATAATGTGCATATAGTATTTTTCTTTTTCGTAAAACTTTAGTACAGAGAACTCAGTAATTTTTTAGCTGTGACTTTTGGATTCTAAATTTATGTCATCTTAGCAATGCATTTTGACCACAGGATATTTAGTGGTAAAGGTTGTTAGCTAGGCTGGGAAGTCTGAAATATCTGACCTGCCTTGCTGCAAAGGCTACATGTCCAGGCTGCTTTAAAGTGAATTTCTGCTTCACTGTTTTTTAAGAGGAAATTAATAGCAGCCACTCATGAACAGTCTTAAAGTAGATAACCAGATTGTGTATAATTCGATCCTTCATCATTTTGAGGGATTTCATAAAAGTAGCAAAGGGAGGATACTTTCAAATGACAGTAGGTCTGTAAAGTTTGTCATTCAATATATAGAAGTATTTGGGGTGGGGTGGTGCAAGGTTTAAGGATGACTGTTGTCTTTGTGTGTTTTTTTGTTGTTGGTTTGGTGTTTTTTTTAGGCTTGGGCTATGTATACCTCTCTCTCTTTGAGATTTATCTTTGCAGAGCAAGTTAATGTATTAGTGCGTTTACGTGGTTTCTTCATCAGGTCACGCCAGGAATGCAGTCAGAGATAAATGAAAGGAGAAAGAAATCTAAAATAATGAGGAGGAAATAAAAAGCTGGAACCTGTCTCCTGCCTTTTCTAAGAGACATAATATTAATAGATGTAAGAGGCAATGTGAAACAAATTTATGATGCTGAAGGATTCTTTTGGGTTTAGGAAAGGGAGGGGGTTATTTAATTTAACTGTGGATGCATTACTTCTCCTGAGGCAGAGGTGTCACTCGTAATGAAGAACAGGAATAAAACACATGTTTAAAAGTAGAAGAAACTTCAGTTCACAACATTTAGTTTGAGTTGACATTGCTGTGTATCAGATAAATGTATTGGAATAATTATTAGGTAATAGGGCATTATAAGATAATTCTATTGTTGTTTATGTAACTAGCACTGAAACAGTAAATACTGTCAAAAAATGCAACTATTTCATCAGTTCCACTAACTTTTAAGAAAATTTTGAAATACTGTCTTTTCTTTAGCTGTCTTCCTGCTTTAAGTGTTAAAGAAATATTACCTCACTTCCATTTTGAGGCAGTCCAAATTTATTTTTAGTAGTCAGAGAACTTTATTTTTTCAGTTTTGCTTAAAATAAGATACCAGTAACAATGAAGGGTATATATTTTTTTCCCCTTTATTTCAGACTTGCATGCTAATACTGCTGTTCATTGTATTTTATCTCTGAAGTAGGAAGGAAATAATCCTATCTTAATGTGGGCCCTAAGTTATTTGTCCAGGGAGGCACTCTCCAAACTCTCTTTGGTGACAGTGTGCCTCTATAGCTCTCTTAGACTATATACTTAATTTTAGATTACTAAAATTGGACCAAACAGAACCATATATTTTATATATTTTTCATATGAAAAGTTTCACAGGCTCGTTGTTTTGGAGTGCAAGGCTTTTAAGTGAAGTGTGAAAGGGATGTAGAGAGAAGCAATGCTGCAGTGTGCCATTGTGCTAGTCTAGGGGAAAGAAAAAAGGAAATAGTCTGTGCAAGCGGCCACTTGCAGAGCAGCTTTTTCACTTGAGGTGATATTTTTAGGGGACACAGCACTCATTTTAGAGTTCGTAGTGCTTATATCAGCTCATCAGTAGGCTTTGAAAAGATTTAGAATTTGCAGTGTGTTTTATTTTTCAGTGCTGGAATTTATTTCTGTCTCTGACCAGTATTTCTGCTATATGCAAGACAGTCAATGTCTTTGGTATTTCATTACAAGTGCAGTATATCATTAGTATCCCTACTAGTCAGTGATCTTCTGTTCATGACTTGGTATTGTTTAGATGTGTTTGGTTTTGTTTTCTTCCTTTTTTGTGAGCCTTTTATCATGCAGTTATTTATGACAGTTATTACAAGGTGGTTTCTGATATACTTTCTTGACAACACCAATACTGGGGTTTGGCACTTACTGTTGGAATTATAGAAATTTGGGAAAGGGGGAGATTTAAGATGCTGTGGGGTTTGTATGAGATCTTCCTATATGAGAACTGTTCATGGGAAACTAGTTGGAGCAGTTGAGTGATGATTAAAACAGTGGCTAAAAAAATATATGCATGTAAAATACTTGAAAACTATGACTTCAACAGTATACTTTGTCTGACATGATCATGTATTTCTGCTCTACTTCATGATAATTTCTAGCAAAGCCTTCTGTATCACAAATTAAATCTGTTTCATGACTTGAAACTTTTTGCCTAATCACTGTCTTAATCCTGACTTCACTAAAATGTCCCCACCAAACCTCCTGACAGATGGTGGGGTAACGTTACCTGATAGATTGTATGAGACAGTATGAACCCATGCCAGATGACTGTGTTTCTATGTCACAGTGCTGTGATACAGTAGGAGTTAGTAGTTTTCTGCACCTTCACATTATATACTTACAAATGAAGAATAAAGTATTTAGCACTTGATAAAATTCAGTAAATTTACGGTGATACACTGTGTGTATTTTCATTGATATGCAGTTGATGTAGTTACCAAAAGATGCAAAGCAACATGTTAAGCAGATGAACGCCAAGTAAGGCATTCTGTTTTGTTGCGTGTTTTGTGTATTATAAGTATATTGTCAGGAGACTGTGGCATCCCTCAGCTTGTGAGTGGCTGTGAATCCTGCCATACAGTTAAAGAGGATTAGTCTTTCCATTGGATTGGAAAATACCTGTTCTGTTCAATAGATACTATGACCAGAAGGTCTTTTACTAGTTGTGTTTTCCAGAATTTTACACTCCTGCATCAGTATTTGCCCCAGGTGCTTCTGTTTTCATCAAGACTCCCTTTAAGGCTTGGGTAAACTCTCTAGAAAAATCTATAGACAGTCACTGTTACCTTAAAAACAAATGTGAAAGTCATCTCATCTGGGATGCCTACCAAACTCATTCTACTCTTTATGACTAGATGGATAGTGATTTGCTATTTCCCTTTGTTTTGCTTCACACTTTTTCTTTCTTTTCATTCTTCAGATCTCCAATTACAAAACAAATGTGTGCAACTTCATGCTCTGCCTGTTACATATGTTACAAACAACCACATCCTATGTAGATGTTCTGTTTATATGATGTTTTGGCCATTGTGCTTAATGAGATGTTCAGAAGGCACTTTAAATAACTTCTCTGTACTGATAAAAGTGTTCTAAGTGTAACTTTATCATAGAATCATGCAGTGGTTTGGGTTGGAAGTGACCTTAAAGTTCATTGGGTTCCAACCCCCTGCCATGGACAGGGACACCTTCCACTAGAGCAGGTTGCTCCAAGCCCTTGTGTCCAACCTGGCCTTGAACACTGCCAGGGATGGGGCAGCCACAGCTTTTCTGGGCAACCAGTGCCAGTGCCTCACCACTCTTACAGTAAAGAATTTCTTCTTAATATCTAATCTAAACCTCCCATCTTTCAGTTTAAAGCCATTCCCCTTTGTCCCATCACTACATACCCTTGTAAAAAGTCCCTCTCCAGATTTCTTGTATGCCCCTTTATGTACTGGAAGGCTGTTCTAGCATCTCCCAGAATGTCTCCCAGAGCCTTCTCTTCTCCAGGCTGAACAACTCCAGCTCTCTCAGCCAGTCTCTGTATGGGAGGTGCTCTAGCCCTCTGATCATCTTTGTGGCCTCCTCTAGACTTGCTTGATCAGGTCTACGTCCTGGTTTCAGTACTGCAGGTACTCTCACGAGAACGGAATAGGGTGAGATTTATCTTCTTGTCTGCTAAAACAGCAAACAACTGTAAATTGGTGATACCCTCATTTAGTAAAAGATGGTATTTTCTTCTCTTGAAAGTCTATGAAACATGTATTTTAATGTTGTGTTGGTTAATCTTCAAGAATTTTTTTCAAAACCTGGAGCAGCCTAATTCTGTATAAGGGTGAATAATTCCTTAAAGCTACTTCTTATATTGAAAAGTGTCATTGGAGTAACATGAAACATATTAAGAATTCAGTGCTTTGTTTTCATGAAGCAGCTTCCTATGCCCCAGATCTACTGTGGGATGTTCACTGCCTAAGAAGGCAAGGACTTGCCCTCACTTCTGTTGCTTGGTACTAATGTACATGGGAATAGGGCAGTGTATATCTTTTCTGGGGGCAAAGAAGGCTGTATTAGTGCAGAAACTCTTCTTAAGCTATGTGCTTGTGTTGTCAGAGCTTAAATAGTAGTAGTTTTGGCAGAACTAGTAAAATTGGTTTTTTTTATTAATACTACTATAAAGAGACCATGTTATTTTTTTCATAACTTCTGTATTGGAATATCCAGCAGTGATTTTTCTATGGAGGTGGAAAAGGTGTCTGAAATTCCTATTTGTTTCAGTGGACAGCTGTTTTGTTATCCTGTATTCAGCATCAGGACCTGCATATTGTCATTGTCTGTCATCTAGAGCTGCTGTGGCCACTGCCCACAAAAGCATTCAGTTCTTGCCATGTCCACATACCAAACAGACGTATCAACCTCTGTTTATTCCATGCTATGAACTGGAATGGAAGGTGTTTGGAATTAGCTCTGTTCCCTCTATAAAAGGATTACTTTACCCATAGGGAGACCACATGTGGTAGTTTCCTCAGTGCGGTGCTTTGTCATCCCCAGTGTGACAGTGTAAAGCCTTTCCGATGGCTCCCGTTGCGTATGTGAGAAGAATCAGGAATTTCCACTGCTGCTTGGTGTCATACATATGAGAAGTGTCTGCTTCCAAAAAGACTAATACAGCTTTGGACCAAGACCTCTCTAAGAGATACGGAAAAAATGATCAACCACAGTGATTCAGAAGTACATTTTTGTCAGTTAAAACATTTCATTTCTAATACAGTATGAATAAGAGTACAAACAGTCTTTATATACTTGAGGTCTCACTTGGCTTCTTCCCAGGTAATTAATGTTTCAGAGTATCAGTCTAGAAAGCCAAATGAAAAAAGATAGAGCCTTCTTAAGAACGCTTAGTTTCACAACAGAAGTGAAAGAATGCGGAACTTTGAAATTACTGGTGATCAAGGAAAGTCTTCCCCTTTCTCACAGGTACTCTTGATATCTGTGGGTGTATTACTGAGATGGTGAATTAGCACTGGTCCTCCTCTTTGGGGACTGTTTATAGCATGCTGCCAGAGAGTGCAGGAATTCTTTTGCAGACCACTAGTAGTCAAAGGTACTGTTGCTTTTGATGGAAATCTGTTCACAAGTTTCCTCAAGGCAAACTTGTAGAATTGCAGGAACATATTTTAAATATCTACTCAGTTTCATCTGTATTTATGCCTTATTTGTGTTACTCTTCTGTTGTGATGGTATACAGTTGATTCCTGTCTTGGAAAGGAAGTGGGTAGGAAAGATCCAGTTAAGATTCCTTTCAACTGTGTTTAGCACATAGGAATTTCAAGGGCTATTAAAAGCACCAGAAGACGTCCAGTTGAAGTAGAGTGGTGCCTGAGAATCCTGATATGGTTTTTTTTACTATCATTTAAATACTCAGTGTTTAGCAGATGTCTTAGCAAAACTGTGTGGAGTATGTTCCAGTAGATACCAGGACAGCTTAGGCAGGTACAGAGTACCCCAAACTCCAGTCTAAGGGAGGTTTATGCATTTCACTTTCAAAGTGTTACTGATAGCTGATAGCTTTGCTAAGAAACTTGCTAAAGGTGTGAGGCCTTTTACCCATGCCAGTTGTTAGAGGTAGCCAGATGTGGAGGCCGTGAGTCCCAGAGGCGTATCTCCTGTCCCAGCTAAATAGGTAAGCACAAGGCTGCTGTGGTTCTGTGTCCCCAGGGCCAGCCAGCAATGAGACTTATTCCCAATAAGGGTGCGTGTGTGTAAACATGCTCCCATACAGCAGCTGGCCACACGGATCAACAGAGACTCACACTAGTGCTTTTAGTAGCACCCACAGAGCACTCAAGAACTGCATGGAAGGCCCAGTCCTTTTCCTCCTTTCCAGCTCCTCAGGACGGATGTTCTCTAGTGGAATTTTCACAGAAACTCACTTACATGCTATACAGGTGTCCCTAGTTCTAAATAGTCTAGGTAGTTGCTGAAGCTTTGACCTGTTGGTTTTGTTCCCCTGTTGTTGGTACCTAGACCCTTGAACCCCTGAGGTCTGTGTTCTCACTCCAGTTGCTGGTACTTAGACTCTTACCTACTTGCTGGCCAGTGTGTCTTGAAATTGGCTTGAGTTCATACACACACTCAGAATAGAAAGTACATCCACAAAGATGACAGAAATAGGGTTTAATGACAATGTAGGATAGACTGTCATGATCAAGGGCAGGGCTCAGACAGACAAGTGCAGTGACCAGCTCCCCATTTACACTGAGCCTGTCACGTTTGCCCCTTTTTCCTCCTGTTTTCTCATACTTGTTTCTTCTTCATCCACCTTTATCCCTGTGTCTCTACCTCTAGTGCTTTTCCTTAAACATTTCATATTCTCACAATCCCATGATAAATTTTACATAATCCCTAATGTTTTTCCTTCCTACATCCTGTAATATGTCCTCTACTCCTTAAGGCAGTAAACTTTAGTTTTCAAGGTATTTCTGGGGAGAGAGTTTCCTCCTACACTCGTCTTGGTGGGTTTCATGCTGGAGGAGTGTGGTCTAATAGATGGTCTTGGGAATAGCTGATTCAGGTGCTCCATTTTCACTCATCAGGTTTCTCTGCCTACTTTCCAGTGATCCTTGCTGGGTCTGTCTCTGTTATGATTAGCCTTTAATCAGATAACTTGACACTGGTCTCCCAGGGGCCTTGTAGCATCTGCTAAAACTGGATCTAGGTCTGACATGGGCAACCAAAAGACTGACATCAGCTGAAGATAAAAAATACACAATTCCTTTGCTGCTACTTCACAGTCTTATGGAAGTTTAGCACTGCAGTTTTGTCTGCTACTGAACTCCTATTCAGTTTATAGACCTGTATTCTGGAAAGGGAAAGTGAGGTATCTCCTTACAGTGTGTTAAATATATACTCTGCTTTTGATGTAGACCTGCTGGAGGTGTTAGGATCATACATGTAACAAAGGCAAAGCTCAGCAGTGACCAGCAAGCAAGTAGTGCTGCTTTGCTGAACTTGTCCTCTGTGCTTGTTGCAGAACCCATTTGAGGTAGATAGTGCAGGGATGCATAATAATAGTAAGGAGTTCTGGAACATAAAGCAACTAGACATCCTGCTTCTATGTGTTCTGGTCCAGAAAAGAGCTATCTGGTAATAGCAATGGAAGAGTATTTCTTGGGCAGATTTAAAGCAGGCAAAAAGCAATCATGCATCTTTGTTTAGAAGGGAAGAAATGTCTTCATGGGTGGACAAGGAGGCCAGTCGTTAATTTGACCTGCAAGCATCAAGATACTGCTCAATTCCTTTCCATGGTAGCTAAGCAGGCAAAACCCACAGACCCACAATGTGTGATAGCCAGTATTTGGCTATCTGACATCTGTATTCAGAAAACCTGGCATGTTAAGATAAGAGCCCAAGAGCTAGCTAATACTTGAGGCTTTGCCAAGTTGCTTCTCTCAGGAAGAGAAATAGATTGTGTGATTCGAGGGTTGTGAGATTTTTTGTGTATGTATGTACAGTCCTGTTTATTTATGAAGCACGTAAACAGAGCTCTGTTTGCTTGAGCAGAGTAGAAACCAAGTGCAACAAGCAGCTATTTTGCTTATGTTTTCAAGTCTGCCTGTCTGGCAAGTACTGTATTAAAAAACCCCCTAAAACTCCAAAACCAACACCCATACCCTCCTCCCCCCCTCAACTATCTCTCCTGAGATCACACAGCATTTTTGCTGGGTTTTTTTTTCTGCATGAAACACAGAGGCGCATATAACTACAACAGCTTCTGCCAACTCCTTTAATTTTGTGATTGTTATTTATAAAATTGTTAACTCTTCACACACTTCGCAGTTTGACTGGATTTGGTGTGTGTTTTGGACAGTGTTTTTCTTTCCCATTTATTTATTTATTTTTTACAGCTGTTGTATAAAAGACCCAATGTTCTTTTTTTTTTACTTAGACTAAAAGGAGGGTTTTCAGCCCAAACATCACCCTTGATTGAAGCTAAGTACAGAATTCTTTAGAGAGCAGCTTGATCACAGGCAGGATTTTTTTTTTTTTTTTGGATAACAATGCTGTACCTAAAATGCAACTTTCCAAAAAAGTCTTTATGCATGCTAGGATACCTTTATTCCCTCTCTGGACTTCACAGTTTGTTCCCAGGTCACATCATGTGGCATCTGAAGACTCCTGCCCTTTACTGCAAATAGCTCTGTTCAGGAATTTCTCATGGACAGGTGTGAGCTGCTTTAGGATCAGTCTTCCCGGGCTTCTGCCAGGTCTTCACTGAACTTCTCTAGGACAAGGGTGTTTAGATTTAGTTTGTCCTGTATGTTTGAGGTTTTTTTCCCTCCTTCTAAATTACTGCCTTTCTTCTCTGGGAAGCCTGGCTAGGTTATCGCATGATGCTTCATCGCCTTGCTCCATTGGTCTAGCCTTGTATGAGTCAGCTGGAGCTCACATACATGTTGTCTTCCTTAACTCCTGAAAGCTTCTGAGACTTGAAACTTCCTGGCTCTCTGAGCTGCTTCTAAAACATCACTTTTTTTTTCTACAACTAGCAGTTCTTATGTGTGCTGGTTCCTGCAGAAACTAATCTGAGATTGAATTGCAGTGGTGTTTTATATGCAGGTACAACAGGAAGTTTATCCCAGAGCTTTCCCTTTACCTTCCCTCCCTTCACCCCTTATTGCCTCCCCCCCTGCCTTCGTAGTCAGTCCTCATTCTTATCCCTGTTTGTGTTCAGGTGTTCATGTACCATCTGCTCACAATCCTCTGTCATCTGTTTGCGTTGTTATCCCTTGCCTTTGATTTTGCGGTGGCTATTGGAAAATTAAAGTAACTGATGCATTGTAAGAGATAAGATTATGTGAAGTGAAAGTTAGAGATACGAAAATATGGTGGAACTTCACCTACTACTGCGTGTATATATATATGTTTGAAGTTTTTGTAATAATTCAGTTACCAACGTGTAATAATTAGAGTTCACAAGAAATAATAGGATTTGTTGTGTTGTAGCAAAAAATGGTCCAAGTATATAGTGAAGGACAAAAATGTTAGAGGCTTAAGTGTATTTAACATTGATTAAACAGTGGTAGTGTCTATTGTTTATCTTGACTTCAGCAAGATTTCGCACTTGATTGTCAAACTGAGGAAGCCTGGGCTAGGTAAGTAGATGGTGAAGTGGTCTGAAATCTGGCTGAACTATTTGGCTTAAAGGGCTGTGGTCAGTCACTAATGGTGTACTCTTGAAGTCAGAATTTACTGGAACCAGTACTGTTGAATATCTTTGTTAATGGCCTGGCTGATAGGACACAGTGCCCCCTCAGCAAGTTTACACATGATGCGAAATGAGCAGGAGTAATTAATGCACCAGAGGATTGTAGCTGCTATTCAGGGGGACCTCAGCAGGCTGGAGAAAACTTCAAACCTCCTGAAGTTCAACACATTGAAATGCCAAGTCTTTGCAGCTGGGCAGGAGTAACCTCATGCACCAGCGCAGGCTGGGGCCAGCCAGCTGGAAAGGAGCTTTGCAGGAAAGGACCTGGTAGACAGCACGTTGAACATGAGCCAATAAAACATGGGGCAAAGTGTTGCCCATCAAGTCAAGGGAGGTGATCCTTCCCCTGTGCTCAAGCCTGGTGAGGCACACTACAGTGTTGTATCCAGTGCTGGGCTCCCCAGTACGAGCGAGCTCTACAGGAATATACCAGAGTCCACTTCAGGGCCACAAAGCTTAACAGTGAAGGCCTTGGAGCCCCTATCATACAAGGAGAGGCTGGGAGGGTTGGGATTGTTCAGCCTGGAGAAGGCTCTTGGGGACCTTACCACTGTGCATAAATAAATATGTGATGAGTGGGTGTAAAGAAGACTGGCTTCTCAGTGATGGGCAGCACCAGAGGAGGGGCAGAAGGCACAAACTGAAATACAGTGAACTCCATTTAGATATAAGATTTTTTTTTTTCTTTTTTAATCCTTCCTACGTCAGGAATTTGTATTTCTGACATCTATACTTAAACTGTAATCCTAAAACTAGTTGCTTTTGTACTTGGTCATCTTTTTGTGTTGAAAGCACCTTTTTCAGTAGTCAGGTAAATTCACATGAGAGTACATAGCTTTTGTTTGCTACTCTTCTATTTATTCTTGTTTATTAGCCATGAAGTCAAACTCTGTAAAAAAAAAAAAACCAACCAAAAAAGCCTGTCTAAACAACATCTGTCTCATCCAGTTCTGTGTCTGTGGCTTTCATTTCCCCTTCTTACAGTAACTGGGGCTTTGCAAGCTTTACAACACTAATTCTTTTTCCTCTGGCTGTTTCTAGAATTCACTTTAGTGTTTGATGTTTAGCTGGGTTTTCATCTAGGAAAGGTACTGGGTGTCAGATCTGTAGGCAAATGGACAAAAGTAATTGATAAGGGAGATATTTAATAGTTGTTCATCATCTCTCCTGGCTATTTCAGAAGCATATACTGTGCTGTTCCTGCGCCTTGATTTCTGATGCTTTTCCTAATAAACATTTGATGCTTTTACCTAGTAAATATTCAGTGGATTCCAATGTAAGATTTGGGTTGGTGGGGCAGGGGGGTTGCTTATTTATTTATTTATGATAACTTCATTGCCTTAATTGTGATGGAGAAAGCTTTTTACTGAACTATATTAATGATGAGGTAACTCCTTCAACACACGACTAATGTACTTGTTATGCGCCAGGTAATACAAAAACTCCTTTGCCCCCCTTTTTGGGGGCAGTCTCACCTTTATTCACTAGTAACAAAGTCATCATTTTGGTTTCAGTGGAAGTTGCTGTGAAGTAATAACTGGGCAAACTGTAACAATTTCTTCATAGTTAAACACCTATAAAGTTGTTTTTACCTGTGACTTGAGTCTTTTGATACCAGCCCATTGTAAGAAATAGAATGCAAGCTGCAGTTACTCCAAACTACAGCCAAAATGGAACGTCCAGCTCATTGAGTAGCTCACTGATAGGATGAAACTTTTTACTTTCAAATGAAATGAGAACTTTTAATGTAGAGATGGTGAAAAACAAATTCTGGGTGTAATGCAGTTAATTGTCAGCATGGATTCTGGGGTACAAGGATTTACTTCTGAAACACATTGCACTGCGGTTTTGTTGGGATAGGCACATTATGAGTGGGCTATAGCCATTTTTATACAAATGTAAACTTCAGTGATTTATGTTGTGTGTACTGCAGACATTCAGTGCTATCAACCAAAATGCTGTCTCCTTCCTTTTTAGTCCCACCTGCATGTATTTTGTGGCCATGTGTTGATCTGTTTATTGCCTTGGTTGGATAGGAAGATCAGAGGCTGCAGTACAGCAAGCAGCTCCTGTTGTACCTTCCCAAGTAGTGCTGCTAGCGTGCTACATGATGTACATACTGAGGAATTAGGAGGCACTCAAAAAAGAAAATAATACTTGCTAAGTAAAAGTGATTTTTGTTTTTTGGTTTTTAATTTTTTTTTTGGAAGTGGGATTATGCAGAATTCTTAGGAAAAGATACTGACAGGATTTTCATATTCAGTCTGCAGAGTTCAGTCACAAGCTGCTTTGGGGATTCTGAAAGGTATTTCTTCTTTTGTTGTGATAAATTTTATATTGTTTATGAATAGTTTTGAGATGATAAACTAAAGATTCTTTCCTTTGTGCTAAATTGTTTTATAAAGCCAAATGTAAATGGATCATGGTGAGTGGTTTAATTGATTACAGGAGGAAAGGTATTGAGAGGTTGGGGGGGGGGGGGGGGGGGGGGGGGGGGGGGGGGGGGGGGGGGGGGGGGGGGGGGGGGGGGGGGGGGGGGGGG
>JBCJKH010023191.1:5000-12276 GCA_039877255.1 Loriculus beryllinus | reverse complement strand
AAGAAATTCTTTCCTGTTAGGGTGGTGAGGCACTGGAATGGGTTGCCCAAGGATGTTGTGAGTGCTCCATCCCTGGCTGTGTTCAAGGCCAGGTTGGACGAAGCCTTGGGAGGCATGGTTTAGTTTGAGGTGTCCCTGCTTATGGCAGGGGGGTTAGAACTGGATGATCTTAAGGTCCTTTCCAACCCTAACGATTCTATGATTTTATGATTCTAATATAGTAATTAGCTAATTCTTTTTTTCTCTTGAGCTGTAGTCTTCTAAAGCTGTCCAGATATAATACTGCTTGCTTGCATACTTATCTTGAAGGTATCATTTACCTGAGTAAATTCTTAAGTTCACCTACATCCTGTACCATGTAAAAAAAAAACCTAGACTACCTCATGTCTTTCCTGGATATTCCCTTCATATTTAAGTACTTGCATGAGATCTAGAATACTCCGCAGCACACACTGTTCTTAACCAAGAGATAATCATTTCAAAAAATAAACAAAAAATCCCAAGTTAAATACATTAAGCTGCAGTTCAGTTTCTTCTTGTATTTTAGGGAATCCCTAAACATATGATAATGAAATCATGGACCATAACTTTGGCATATGTAAATCTGAAGTAATTTTTTACTGAATGCTGTATGTAGCACTGGTAGCAGATTAAGTATAAAATGAAAAGGAAAAAAATCATTCACCCTTCACTCACCATGTCATGCAAGGACATAAGTAGTCTAATTCTGTAAAGCAAATAGGACACTACCTTGACAGCATTCAAGAACGTCATGCCATCATCACGATGCAGCACCACAGCTAGCAATATGATGAAACTGAGCTTTGTAGCAGATCTTGCTACACTTACTCTAACAAGCACCATCTTACTATATTGCTATGGCAGTCAACATCGTTCAGGTAAAAGACCAATGTCTTTGTAAGACAGAGAGATATTATTCCAAATTCAGCAGCTCAGGTTCATTTGTAGTGACTGTTTAATAAAATAATCCTTTGTATTTGATGTCTAAAATAGCAGTACAGTGTTTGCTCTGTGAAAGTTTAGTTTTGAACTAATTAGAAATTACATAATTGGATATTGAATTATTTGGCTAAATGTTTCCATTAAAAAGAAGAGTGGTTGGAAAAATATCAAGTTTATTGTAAGAAAAACTGCAAACAGAGAAGCATGATTATTTTGATGTTTGTCTGTTGAAAGAATGCCTGAAATTTGAGCCACAAGACAATCTCAGTATTTCCCAGAATTTGCAAGCTTACATGGTGAATAATTAAATTTTATGGAACAATCAGTATACTCCGCAATATGTTATCTTTTCAATAACATTTTACTTTCAATTACAAGTAGTAGTATGCTGGAATTCAGAAAGCTGCAGTAATCACTTGTAAACGCTTCCATTACCAAGTCCAAATTTAGTCACTGATAATTTCACCACCTACCTGCCTTTAGGAATATTGCTTTCTTTTATACCAAGAGTTTGCTGCAGTTCTGTATTTTGGTTTGGTTTGCATGTTATTTGTTTTATAGGAAACCCTGATGACTAAACAAATCATCATTCCTTTGACAAGTGGGGGTCTTTCTTCTCAAGTTTAATATACTTCTATGATTTGAAAAAAGAAACTGGCATTTGGGTGAAGACCACTTCTAGAGTCAGAGACACTGTTTTTTTCTGGTCACGTTAAACCTACCCTGATTTAGCAAAGCTACACATATATGAAAAACGACATACATCATTAGAGGCTTTACTAATATCTTCTAATAGCTCATCTTCACAGAATAGTCCTTCAACTGGGATCCTACATAACTGGTACAGATATAGGGAAATCAACAAATCAATAGCATGACACCCTTTGCCTTCAGAAGGCAATTTTATTCTGTGATCCAGGAAGATATAAAAAATTTTTGTCTCAGATTTTTCCACTGAAAAGCAATAAATCTGTGCACATCACAACCTAACACTAAATGAATAGTCACAAAATGCAAGTAGAAGATTCACTTGCTTGTAACTACACTCTAAAATATCCTCACTCCTCAATTTTTGAATACCTTGAGAGTATCAAGATACCTGACTATCCTACTATCCTCACTGCTTAAATATTTAATCCCAGAGTCTCTTTTGAAGTGAACCAACTTGTTTCCTTTATATCAAAAAAGCTGTGAGCATTTCTGGAAACAGTTCAGTGTAGGGATTCTTCTCAACAGGCAGTGGGCAAACCTGCAAAGGTCTGACTCTCTGGCTTGATGTCTTCCATTACTATCCTGTAGACTTTGAATATATGTGGTGTTGCATGGTACAATACTGCAAAATGTGTAAATTCTTACTGATTAAAACTTTTTAATAAAAAAAGTTTTTCTATTTCCTCAGAAAATAATGTATTTTCATATGGCTGAGATTATACAGCTAAGCACTCATGTTCCCACTGTGTCTTGTATTCTTACCCTAATAGTTGCTGAAACAATTACCTGATTTGGGGATTTTTACAAAATCTGTGGCTACATGGAAAACCAACCTAATTATTAATCAGTGAATATAAGGGACTCATTGGAACTTAAACTAGTGAGCTTCCAGAACTGGTTTTCAGTGAGAAAGTCTCTTGTGATAAAGTAGAAGATAGACAGCCTTTCAACAGGATGATTATATGACAAAGTTATGACAGCGTTTTCAGAAGAGGACAGGTGGCCTGAATTACACCTTAATTATGAGTTTAAGAACTATGAAACAATGTATTTAAAGAGTTGAGTCAGTGTATCTTCTCAATGATACATCAACTGGTGAACGATAGAAGCTTTCACATTAATTAGAATGACTACTTCCTTAATGAAGTGCAAAAATGTTTGTGTAATCTGATTCAGTTTCTTGAATTAGGTTGCAGTTTATCCCTCTGAAAGCAGGACTCTGTTGCTTATTTTTACAGTAAGTTAGCTCAGTCCCAACCAATAAACAGCACATCATCCTATAACACAAATCAAAAGCAATGCCAACATTAAAAATTATTAAACACTAATGAACAAAACATTGTGTTGTTAACATGGAATGCATTGTAAAAGAAGCAAGCAATAGCCACACGATTTTATTAATGTCTACCTTTTTACCCAACACAGGATCACAAAATGTACACACTACGTAAAATAAACAACTGAATAGGTTTGTTTCTTGAAATTACTAAGTATGTAACTCAAATTTAATTTCTAGAACCTAGAATACTTACTGAAATCAACTCTATTCATTCCAGCAAGTTACATACGTTCTTAAAACCTTACAGGACTGAGTCTACCAGAAGAAAATCTTTCCAACTGCAGATTTTGTTTCTTGGCACTATCCAGTATGATGTGGCTACAATAACAATTATAATTATATATTAATCATTCTTTAAGTTCTGCTTAATACAACATCAATAACTGTGAGCCAGAGAAAATGAAATTATTTGATTAATCTTTCTTTAAATACCAAATAATTCCATCTTCTACTTTAGCAGAAACATTGCCACACTTTATCAACAGCTGCATCTGTGAGCTCCATTTGTCCTTCAAGCTCAAATAATCTATACAAAACCTTCCAGTTTACTCCTTACTCTAACCCCTCACAAAAATGCTTCGTGGCTCAGACAGTTTTGTACAGGATGGAAGCTGGAATAAAATCTTATTGATTCAGGCACACAGTAAGAGAGAAAATACGGATGAAATTAGAAATTACATCTTCAGATTATCACATAAGAAGAGGAAAAAAAAAAAAGAACAGGAGTTTAATACAGGAAAGTAGTTCAAATTCATACGTATGAAACATTTCAGAGGAAGCTTAGTATCTTTACACTGGAAAAGATGAATCTGGTATCAAACATGGAATAGATGGCCAGAAGTACCTATCATATAGCAAACCTGTTCAAATTAGTAGTAATAGCAACAATATAAAATTAATGTACTAAATTCAACAATGTAAGGCTCTTTTAATTGACTGAGATATATCTATATATATAGATATAAACAAAGTAGTATTCTTATCATGCCCTATAACAGCGATTTCCAAAAGGACTCTATAATCAGATTTTATCTTTGAGAGAAAGGTGCATCTCCTGAAATAAGTACAAGAGTTTTGTAGTTTGTTTCATTGCCTGTAGTTTACAGACTCAGTAGGACAAGCTGCAGAAGAATTATGTCAAGACCTTTATAAAACAGTTTCACACCCTAAAATACTACAGAATAATTAATAAAAGAATAAAAGTGAAAAGAATTGTTTTTCAAAGGTTGCATGAAAAATAACAGAAGTATAATTTTATATGTTATGTAGAAACTACAGACAAAATACAGAGCACAATGTATGTCATACACTCTACTCAGGAATTACAGCACTGCTTTTCTGACTAATCACAGTTGTCTACCGTTTCAACTTTAGACAACTTCTGAAGCCTTCTAAGCACATTAACCAAGAAAAGACCAGCAATACACAGAGAACTGCAGATCAAAGTTAACTACAATGAGCCATCTAGTTTTGGAAGGGCTTCAAGACATTATCCAGATAAGCCAGAAAAGTCAGCACACCTATCTGAACCTACACCAAACTCTTCTTTCTTCTGACTACACCACTTGAAACACAGACAGATTTTAACTCTCTGGACAATTCAAGAAGCTCTTTATTTCCTGTTGCTAGACATTACTCATTTTGTCACACCTTCAAGGGTCCTACATTTATTTTAATAAACAGAAGACTGTCTTTTGTCAGCTGGCCAGTAAATTCACACTAATGAAAGACAGTGGATAGACCTGCAATTGTGGGTAGTATTTATGAATTTTGTGATAAAATGGACAGAGTATCACCCAAGAGGTGATCCTCACTTTCTCAATTTATGCTCCCTAAAATTCATGCTTTCTATAGCAAATTCATTCTAAGTGATGATGTGAGATTCTCTGCAGGGGTTTTCAGACTGGACCAGCAACAGTGTAGATTTTTAAGAGTTCCTGAAGTTGGCCTCTTACGAAAACACATAATCATGACACTTCATGAGAAGTCTCAGCATACAGTTTTGTACCAATATTATTCACACACATAAACAATGCATGCAGAACCAGCCCCTTTAGAAAGCAGTTTCCACCTTCAAACGTGTATTTCTGTAGTATATGGCAGAATTCAGGAAGAGGAAGATTTTAACTATGTTAATTCATAGCATTGTGTATCTTAGATTCACCTAGTAATTGCAGATCTCTGATACTTAAAGAGCATTAAATGGCACATAATTGTTTGCGTGATCACTTATACTCTTTTGTACGCAGGAAGAAAAGTTAGTTATTATATTCAGATTATTAAATCAATCAGAAAGCTTAAAAAGAAGAACTTGGTACCAAAAAAGAGAGAGAAGGAAGGGGGAGAGCACTTAACAATTTAGTACTTTGATTTTTTCCTGCTTAGAGCTGGATCCAAACAGGAAATTCAATCATAAACTTCTCAAAGAGTCATCCACAAAGATGATTAAGGGGTTGGAGCACCTGACATAGGAAGAGAGGCTCAGAGAACTAGGACTGCTCAACCTGGAAAGGCATTGGAAGGGGGTGGATTTTATCAACATGTGCAAGTACCTGATGGGGACTAAGTAAAGATGGAGCCAGACTTTTTCAATGTTGGATAACAGGCAAAACTTGAAATGCATGAAATTCCACTGAAAAGTAGGAAAAAATATTTTATTTTGAGAGTAGTCAAACACTAGAACAAGTTGAAAAGAGATGCTGTGGAGTCTCCACTCTTGAAGATAGTCAAGCTATAACTACATGCAGTCCTGAACAACCTCCTTCCAAACAACCAACAATGACCCTACTTCGAACAGGGGAGGTTGGACCAGATGATCTTCAGTGATGCCTGCCAACACCAACTATTCCGTGGTCCTACAAGTATACAGCGAAAAAATGGAGGAAAACGTTCACCGTTGCAAGAATTTTCTAGTATCAACTAACATGGTAGAATATAATGGCACCTACATTATCTATTGCAGTTATAACAGTTCTTTCTTGGTCAGGCTCTTACAGTAATTTTCGGTCTTACTCACAATGCAGATGCACTAATCATTGCTTTGAACACACACAATTTTTAAGCCTATTTTTATGCTTGCCTGTCTATAAAATGCTGGAATGACAGTCATGTAATGCTGCTCCTTACCTTTGCTGAGCCATACTCTGTGGAACACTATATGCTAGAGTGTGCTTCAAACAGTGTCAATGTTTACATTTTTCGTGCTGTTTGAGACTCAACATCACCACAATGTGAAAAAAATCATGCTCACCCCTTCTCGTGTGGTAAGCCATATAATGTGAAACCAACTCAAACGGTGATTTCATTTAAACCTTTCCTCTTCTGCAAGAGGCTCACAAAGCACCACCATCCTAAAAGGATTTGATGAATTATGATCTTACATATGCCTATTTCCTTTAATTTTGAATTGTTTTGGTTTTGGGTTTTTTTTATTATCATTTTTAAAAGACCTGTATCTGGTTTTGTGGGCTGATATGCTAAAAAATTGGATCTGTGTTTTCAGTACTATGTATTTTTATCATTAACTTCTTATGACCACCTTTAAAGAACTAGAGAGGAACTGGGTATTTTAGGCATTAGTTGTGGTTTTAAGCTGCTTTCTTAGAAGAAAAAAAAATTGCAAAAAAATCCCGAGAAGATATTATGTCAAGAGGTGATCTGCTCTTACATATTAACTGTAACACAAAATCCCAAATGATACTGTTGACAAGGGTTTTTCTCCTGTCTGCCTCTTTTTGACCTGCTTACTTGTCTCTGATTTCTTTCATGTCATCTCCTTTATGCTTTTTACATGCATTTTTCCTTTGATATTTTCTTGTCTGACTTCCCCCAAATAATTTGTCTTTGTCTCTGCAACTTTTGATCTCTCCCTCATAAACACAAATGCTTGTACCCTAGAAAAACTTTAGTTCTTTTCCCACATAGACCCTATTATTCTCATATTGCATTCACTCTGCATCAATTCCCATCTCCTTCACTAGATTTTATCCTGTAAATACTACTGTGCAAGATTATTTCAAACTGGATTCATTTTTTCTGCTGGTCACAATTGCCCAGACTACCACAGTGAGTCCTACTTGCCTGACACCCTCCTGTGCCTCCCTGCACTCTGAGCATCACCCCTCCTTCCCTCTACTTACTTTATAACTCTCTCTTTACCAACCCATCTGACTTCTCTTGATTTTGTCACTCCTCTTGATCTTTAGCCTTTTGAAAAACTGCTAATTTCTAACAAATTATGTCTGGCTATGTGTCTACCTCACC
>JBCJKH010023191.1:0-2500 GCA_039877255.1 Loriculus beryllinus | reverse complement strand
GAAAGGTGGCTCTGAAAGATTTTGCTCAGTAAGTCCTCACACTTACTTACGAAACTCTAATAAGCATATGGCATTTTTAGCTATTCTGGGGCTGCAGAAGGAGGCAGATACTAAAATATATCTGGGGGTTTTTTTCATATTCATTCCCCTTGTGTTTGGAAATACCTTTTTTGAAACTTCTATAACCTACCTTCAATAAAACAAAAACAATCGAAGTACAGGACATTTTCTTGGAGTTTAATGACTCAAGGCATTGAGCCATTAACCTTAACTGATCATTAATTCCCAACTTAATGTCCTGAGCTAAGGTCATTATTAAAATTATAAGCTTGATAATTTCTTTGATTGGTTTGGGATTTTTGAGTTTCCTTACTACAAACAGCAGTGTCATATGCTCACAACTGCAAGAAAAACAGTTGTAGAAAAATTATATTGTCTTATTCCAGCTCACAGAACCAAATTCAGCATTTTCCTTTTCTCTCTGAAATTTCTTTTGTGATTTACAATAAAAATAAACATACCGTGAATACACATAAAACTGATAAAAACATTATAGCCAAAAATTATCTGATTTAAATGGAGTGTTTCTAATATATTCACCCACCAAAAAAAATGCCACAATGTAAGAAAATTTTAATGGCTTAATTTAAATACCTATGATGATCCACAGTTTTCAAATCACTGATGAGAGTATGCAAGGGCCTGACAACAGCATAAAAAACACAAGCAGGGTGCCACAGCATAATGCACAACCTATTACCAATGGCTTCCAAGTCTTAGAAAACCAAGAAGTTCATGCCTGCAAAGACTCTTTTTGATCCTTTCCACCACATATACCCATGGCGAAGCCTGAATGCTTTTGTCTTTGATTTTTAAGGAATAAAACCACTCCTTTTCAAAGCCTAACAGAAGATATCCATGGAACAGAATTGTGAAGTGACACTGAAATATCCAAGGCAAAACTCTTTGGTTGCCTTCTACAATCAATGATCACACTGCTCTCTACAAAAGGCCTGTCACCCTCAAAACCATAAAGAAGCCCAGTAACCTAACTCTACCCCACGATTTATACTAAATTTTATTAAGTAAGGCTTTCCATGAAGTCCTAAATACCCAATTCCAATTCAACTAAGAATATTTAAGTGAAATTTCTGAGAAGTAAAGCTCTTTCATCCTGATATATTTTTAAGAGATAAAGCATTAATTTCAGTTTGCTGTAAAATGGCATTTTTGTATTTAAGAAATGTTTGTTCCTTGTAACATGTCAGAAAAAACACATTAAGACACATTAAGAATTACTTCTTAAGGTCTGCAAGCTCTGATTTAGAGTCATGGCAGACTATGCAATACACAATTAAAATCATTAAATTTGATTGTCCCCAATAACTGATTAAGTAACAATAATTGTATTTTTTTTATTTAGATTATGAACTTGTTTCATTAACCAAATTCCAAACTTGAAACACTACCATTTTATAAGATCAGTTTTCAAACTACGTGAATTGCAAGAATTCTGTATGAATCATTACCAGAGTTATGGAATAAATGGATTGGAAAAATTACTTTAAAAAATACTAACTTTAATTCTATTTGAAAACTTCCATATTGTTTTGTATTTCATTAGCATTTTTATAGCCTTATGACAAACTCTTAAAAGAAACATTAAAAGCATAGCAAATGTGTTTAACTATCATAAACAGATGATAAAAACAGCTTAATGAATCATTTTGTTGGTATTTTTCCCAAACTTGTGTAAAGACCTATTTATTTTTACATTAGGACATGCTTTCATTCCAAGATAAGAGCCGGCTTCAAAGTATTCACATTCCTATTTTGTATCAGATGTAGAATTGTTTTCAGTATTAAAAAAAAATAAAAATAAAAACAAATAGCTATGAGTTGATTTGTTGTGCAAAAGGTATATTTATGCAGTAGAGCAATGTAAGTTATTCTTCTAGTTGATGTCATGGAAACATAAAAATCATGATTCAAAGACTGTTGATAATAATTTTTTTTACCCAAATTTATATTTTATATGTAAGCATTTATAGAGATTTAAAAGATATTGCGAGCTTCTGTCTTTCGTGTAAAAAAAAAAAAAATCATTGGAATAACAACACTGATTCTCCTGAAGAGCCATTTGACTCCTTAAGGTAATGCTAACTATCTCAATGGGTAAACTACTCAAAGCAGACCCATTCTGACTTTGAAAATGACTGCCGTTTCAATTTTTTTTAGTGCTAAGATAAGCAGGCTGAAGAGTCAAAACACAAAAAACCAGTATAAGTCTTGTGAATACCTGAGGTCACAGTACTGAGAAATCAAAGAGTCTTTTGAGACTCTGCACTAGAAGAAAAAGACATATAACTGGAAGACGTAGCTTGTCTTTGTCTCTACTGTTTCATTCTATGAAGATTAATTAGCAATCCCAGGCACAGCTACAGGTTGAGCAAAGAGGAGATTCAGAGCAGCCCTGCAGAGAAGGACTTGGGGGTGGTGG
>JBCJKH010023185.1:0-19730 GCA_039877255.1 Loriculus beryllinus | reverse complement strand
TTAGTACTTGTGTTTTAAAATAATTTCCTATTAAAAATGGATTTACCTCTAACTGACTTATGAGAAAAAAACTAATATTGAGGCCTTTGGGGTAGGAAGAAGTGGCATATTTGTTAACTGCCTACAGTGATCGGTGCATTTTCCTCTCCATAAAAGCCCATAGAGCTAATTATAACTGATAGCAGTGAAGGGTGACAGCCAATTATCACATGTGACCGTCAGTGTACAGAATGGAAGGAGTTTTGGAAAAGGGCACCGGAATAAATCCCTATTCCTCAAGGAAGTCCTGGGGTGTTACTGGGGATTGTCCACAGCAGCATTTGAGTCTGGACCAGGAGGGTGGTTTTTAAGAGAATCAGTGCTAATAGTGCCTTGGTTCACACCACAGAGCAGACATATAGCACATGAACCAGATTCGTTTAGGACAAACTAAGCTGGAAGATAGACTCCAGAGGCACCTTTAAAGCGCACTGACTGCTAATGGGCATTCAGCTCATTGAAAGAGACTAAATGAAACCCAAAAATGGAAACCTCCTTACATGTGTGCGCTGGGTCCTCAGCACCACCACTTTTGAACCAGGTGGATGCAGAGGAAATGGCTTGCATGACTGGGGAAGCCCAGGTTATCATACCAGAGAAAAAAATGGTTGGGCAATTAGACCAAAGGCTTAGAGAGGATGTGACTCAGTGATAAACAACAGGAAGGGAGAAGAACTACCGAGTCACACAACAAACTGACACAAAAACAAGTGAGTATTAATTGCTCACATCCTAGAAATTAGGAGGAAGATCTAAACACAGGATTAGAAAGAAGATCTGAACAAAACTGAACTTTTGAAACAAGCTTTCAACTGGTATATCATGGCTTAAGGGAGCTCCAAGTGCTTTTAAAGTGCATTTTATGGAAGGAAGTGTATCATATGGCTTCTTTTAAGTGTAGGGGGCAGAATCTGACAGTTTAATCCATTACAAAACAATCTTTCATCCCTAAGCATTTTCAAAGCACTGATGCAAGTTCTTCATATCATTATACTCAAGCCACATTTTAAACAGGTTCAGATATTTTTTAAGAGCCTTTAAGTGTAAAAAGAGAGGGAAAAATATACAGATGACTTCTCACTGTAAAACAAACAAAGAGATAAAAGAGCAAATCTTTAGGATGAGGAATAATGTCTGCTAATTTTGGACAGAAATATTGAAAATGTCATATCTGTTAATTGCCTACAGCAATGTCTGCAGTTTCCTCTTCATAAATACTGCAGTGCCCACTGTAATAGATAACAATTGCAAAAGGTGTCTTTACAAACCATGCAACAGTCATGCAATTGCAGCCTGTAGATCTACAGGCCAGTTAGCAGTCCTGCCTATTTACGTCTTTAGTTTTATTGCACAGTGTAAGGCGTATCAGAAGAGGCAATCAAGAGCAGAGACGGTCAGAATCAGTGGCTACTTCTCCAAGCATTGCCTGTCAGCCAAGGGTTTTGCCATGAGTGATTTTCAATTAGAAAGAGGAGATGTAGATTCAGGAAGCGTCCACATAGTTATTCAGGTTTTCATTTTCTTCTGAGCACCCCTTCAGAGTCAGCAATTAAAACCACAGGATGAGCGCTCTCTCTGTATTTAATGAAAATTTACTTTCTCCATTCTACTCTTCTTTCCTGGAGAAATAAAATTGTAAGCATTCCAAAGCCTTACTTGTTACTTTAAAAACAGCATTCAATTTTACAGCTATTGAAGTTTCATTCTGAGTGTTCTATTATTCCTATTATTAGCTTTCTTCCTCAAATATCTGTGCTAAGTTTCCTTCTCTACCCTCAAATATCCACCCTCCTGCTCATCTCTTTGAAGAGAATGCCACTCTCTGACAGAATCACTCCTTTGCCACCATGGGCAATATTTGGAGTCTGTTGGTTTCCAGCACCAGGAACTGCAGGAATAAGTATTCCTGCTACCTGCCTTCCCATTGGTACTCATCTCTAGGAGCAGGCAAAATATATCTGTCTTCTCTTGAGGCTGAGCAACAGTTCTTGAGGTAGGATATCCCGTCAGGAAATGATTATTTATTTCTACTGATTGCTCTGGACACCCAAGACATTTGCAAAGCTTGACTCACTTAGGTGCTCTCCATCCTTGGTGTGGATAGAACTGGAACAACACTGGCCACTCCAAGAAGTAAAGGTTTTCTGAAGGTTTTGGGGTCACTCATGACAAAATGGACAGCCAGTTGATAGAAAGAAGGTCACACAGATGCAGGTGCACAGGCAAAGGATGCTCTCACTCAGAAGGGGTACATGGGTGCTACAAAGAAAAATCTGTAAGTTCAATATGTTCAGTATGTAAGAAAGAAACATTAGTTTCCTGCTCCCACAGTTTCCTGCTTTTATTCTGTAACCGTTGGATTTAATCGGGCTCTGAAAAATTAAAATGTCAAATATTAAGTTAGTGCATATATTAATAAACGTAGAATTAAGAACTAGAGAGAATGGTAAGAAAGCACAATTTTGGCTAAAACATTCCAACTACATCAGGCAGTGTCTTTTTATAAAAGCAATTCCAGGTCAGTTAAATTGCTCTTACAAAATTTAAATTTTATGCATAAAATATGCAAGACCTTTAATTTTTCATCTTTTATGTTTTAATTGTGTGGTAAAACATGATTTTGTTAAAGTAATTTTGTTCATTTAACTTTGAAGCACTTTTAAAAAGTCAATGACATGGTTTTAAAATCCAGCACATCAAACGATATTTCCATCGACATACAGCAGTTGCCATAAACAGCCTTAATTTCCAGTCTAAATTACTGATCTAAACATATGCAGACAAATTAATGCAATGGAAAATTATAGAACCCAAACTGCATATTTATTTATTGCGACACGTTTCACTTGCATCTCATCTGCCATTCATACAAGGTTACTTCAATTTTTCCCCTTTTCATGCTCAAATTGAGAGGAAAACTTGTCTCCAAGTGTTTATAACTGAGTTGGACAAATCTGCTCACTGAGCTGTTATTTTCTATATGTCATACATTACAGCTTCGTTGTTACAACTGTGTTCAGCTGTTTGAGATGTCAAATAACTGAATAATAAGTAAAATTGGCTTTCAGGTTGCGTGTCAGGTGTCTTTGAAGCAGCCAGCCATACAAAGGGCACCAAGGTGCAGAGAATAACCAGCGTATGTGTAGTTTTGTTTCACAGCCTGTCTCCTGAAGACAGCTTCATAATTGGTTTTGGAGTGACACACGGCACAGGCAGATTGAACCAGGGCACTACTGAGACCAGCTTCATTGAGAAAGGGTCGTATTCATTGAGGACAGGATTTCTAGTAGCAAAAAAAATGTCTTAGCTAATGACATTGCACTAATCATCTGAGGCTGGGACAATAGAAAGTAGATTAAGTCCCCCAGCAAGTGTTAATTCTGGAAATCAAGTGGTAAAATTTATTTCATAGTCTTCAAGAAGAAAAGGCTTCTACTTTACTACAAATTAAGACCTGGTTTCTATGAGACAGCAGACTGTCCTCTCATTCTCCAGACTATTTTAAAGTTGAGCCTTTTTCTCTTCTTTTGGACATTGCAGCATATTATGAGCAAAAAACCTTAATTGTTCAGTATGTCACCTTCTGTTTGACAGGAGGAAACAAGGAGCAATTACTGCGCCTGTGGATTTCACATGGAGCCAGGGAAGACAATAAAAAACTGAAGCAAGATTTCTTCTTATAAGGGAAAATGAAAGGAAACCATTTATGAGCAGCAGAATAAATGTCTGTGTTTGATATTACTTTTCTTCTTTCTTTCTCACAATTGAATTGCATTAGCCTCACCTTCTTTCTGTTACTTCTTAGATCTCTCACTTGTCACACACTGATACAGGGGGCTGGGAATGGGAATGGGACCAACACACTGAGGACCTTCTGCCCCTGCATGACTGTGTGAGCCAGGGAGAACTGCTCTGCTCATCCCAGGGAGGAGGCAGCTTTGTGAGCACCACATGCTGTGTGCTGGCCCCTTGTAGAAGCTCAACACCCTTGAACATCATTAAACTGATTGCCTTGCCAGGTGTGGCTAATAATGGTCAAACAGATCAAAAGCTGTTCAAGGGGAGATGAGGTAAACAGAAAGCATCATATGAAACTGGGATGAAAATACAGAAAGAGAACAGAATTACATGCAGTAATGAGGAAGTGATTACAAATACAGCTGAGTCAGTGCAAAATCAGCTGGCTCTTCCACATCACCTCTGTCCCAGCTTCCATTCACCTCCTGATCCCTTCAGCTGACAAAAATACTCACTTTGTGTCACGTCTGACAGCAAATAGGAATAATTCGGAAAATTCCACCTGGTATTTGTCAGGAGCAGCTGCCTCCAAACATCCAGCTTTGCCCTGGGCAGAAACTGGAATCTGACATTCCCAAAAACACAGAAAGCTTGGGGTGAATCACTTCAAGTTGTGCAGCCAAAGGCTGGCTGGCTGCAGTCTGTCAGAGCAGTGAATATGTAGCAAACTGGGAGCCACTCTTCTTGGGACACAGGTAACATTACTCATTCAGTCTGAAACAGTCCAGAGCAGATGTGTGATTTTTCATAAACAGAAGAGCCACTGCTGCTGGCTCACAGGTCAACCATGGACACACACAAGACTGATTTGTATGAGCAGTGTAGGGTTGCCCAGCCCCAAGTGTACAAAAGCTCCCTTTTCAGAAGTGTTGCATGCGGTGCATGGCATTCATGTAGTGCATGGCAGTCAAATGTAGTAGAGGAAATTGTACTTTGTCTTTGACATTTGGCAACCCTAGCAGCAGCTGGTTCTGCCTTGGAGGCCCTTTCAAACCAGTGCCCAGAGCCTGCGCCTCTGACGTGGGTCTTGAGGTGGCACTGAAAGATGCATTGGTGCAGCCACAGCATTGAGAAGGTCAGAGTCAAAACTTCCAGCATCTGATAAGGCCTAAGGAGGAATTATTTTGGGGTCACAGACTGAGGAATGAAGCCAGAGATGTCTGCTGGCAGTGCGGGAGGGAAGCAGGGGCTCGTGTGGGAGCAGAAACCCCACAGAAGTCATGCCAGATGGGAGCAGAGGCAGCACAGAGCCAGAGCTGGGGTCCATCATGGCTGCAACAGGAACAGTGTTGGTTCTTGGGGCACCAGTGCTGTGAGATGCACTGAACCACCCCACATACCTCTCCTTGGGGTATGCTTGGTTTGACTAGCAGCAGCATCCAGGAATACACAGGACAGCGCTTCATGCCCAAGGAGACATCCAACACTCACCAAACTCAGAGAGCTAGAGCGGGCTGCCTCAGCTGTACTTGTCCTATGCTTCACATGCCCTTTTGGATATGGCAGCCTTCTAAAACAGGCTCTGGGAAATGAACATTCAGTGGACATTTTAACACCAGTGACAATGAATATGTTTTAGTTGTAATTTCCTTCGATAGAAAAGTTGGACACAGAGAAAAACTGGGTTTAGGCCTGAAGAAACAGCTTAAAAGAATTGTTCTACTCAGGTTCTGCAAAACATCATAAAAGCGGGTACAGAAGCAATGCACAGCAGCAGCTGCCGCCAGCAGCATGCCACCCCAGATGAAGTGATCCATCATGGATCTTCTTCTTACAAAGGTGAAACAGATGTAACAGCAGCTCTCCAACAGAAAACAGATTTGCCCCAAAGCTTTGTAACAAGCTTGAAAATGGCTCTCAGACAGAACTCTGCTCAAGCACATTATCTTCCCTGCCTCCCTACCATACCCAAAAATAACAGCCTGGAAAAATGAGCAGCTCCTGTAGTTACTCTTGAATACTGTTGTATTGAGGTTCTGGTGAAGTAAGGCAGAAGACATTAAAGCCACTGAGTATTTGAATTAGTCTCAGCAGGTCAATTACTACAAAGATTTTCTGCTCTAGTTGGTTGCAGAGAGATGTGCGCTTCTTAAAATCCCAGCCATTTTCTGTTTAATTTGTTTGCAGAGCAAGACGTAACAGTGTAAAAAAATCAATTGAACAAAACAATTTTATTGGCGTTCACATGCTTCAACAAGGCGTACGAGCACAAGACCTCGAGCAAGACAAGCAAGTAGTCCTGTAGCTGCTTTCAAAGACCTCTGCAGCTTGCAGCAGCATAGGCTGAGCACACCAGCAGTTTAACAGGTTTCCTCCTTGATCAATTATTTAGCTTTTCATTCTATTTTGCTGAAAGTGCTTTTTTTTTCTTTTTTTATCTAGTACAATCACTACCTTTAATAAAAGGTGTATCCCTGTACTTCAGTACATTTGCATTTAGAGCACTATAAAACCCTGCTTTCATACCTCCGTTTCAGTGTTTCCTCTCTACTCCCAGTAGTTTGTCAGGCAGGGGCAGCATGAGAAGCCCATAGAAGTTCCAGCAGATCAAAGAACAGGATCTGTCAAGCCTCAGCTGCCTCCACATCCAATATTGTGTTGCAGTCCTCAGGGGCCAAAGCAGAACCTTTCATTTGAGAACTTGCACTGAAGAAGTTCCAGAATACCAAAAAATGGATGAAAGCCAACGAAAGTCTGTAGGCTTGAGATGCGCAGGAATAAAGGGAGAATTAACACCATCACACACAACCGTGCTTGCTGTCATTAAACAGAGGAGATAATAAAGAAGATGTCTGAGGATAATTAGCTAAAACTGTACTGTAATCTTCAATAAAAAAATAGATCCTTTACAAAAACTCCCTCCAGAAGTCCTGGAGCTTGTATTTATTTCAACACATTAATAATCCTTCTTTGCTTCCATTCTATGTACACATTAGATGCAATTGATATTTAAATTTTGTTCAATCCTTATGAGGCTCAGCGGACAGAAGCAATTCAATCAGAAATAAAGAATGATGTGAAAAGCAGCAAGGGACTGCCTCTTCATTCAACATACAGAAAAACTAATACCCACAGAACGGCTATTAAATAGGGCAGTTTTTTCCTTGCTTGAGTAGTAAAGCTACACCAATTTCATATCAAGCATTATGTGCTCAAGAAAGATGGAAAACAGAGATGAAATCTACTAAGATGGGCAGGGGAGTAAGTGCTCCACTGACCTGTAATGATAAATCCCACGGTAAACCACTAATAGTTGTTACCTTACATTAATGATTTCTGCTTTGTTTTTTTAAAAAGCTAATTTTGTCAATACAATGCTATACAAAACACACTTGAAAAGTAGAGAACATTGAGTAAGAGATTATAATTAGTCAAATTTCTGTTTATATCCCTGTTATAAGGAAATTACCTTACCATTAATGATCAACAATTAAGGAAATAGCTCAGAAATAGTCTTTCTTAAAGAGTGCAGGGCCAACAGTATCAGAGGGAAACTGGACAAGCAAAGGAGCAGAAGAGACACAGGCACCTGCAAAAGCTGCAGATCAACAGCAGCCCTCAAAACTCAGTGTCATGGTTTAAACCAGGACACCCAACCACAGTGTAGGCTGAGTACTAATGGCTCCTCTAAGCTCAGCGCAGTCAAATCAAGGATTAAAATACCAGATAGTTACATGCCACCCTGTTTCATGTTTGAGGTATGAAACAAGGCATTATACTGCATGAGCTAAAGCTGGAAAGGGGAAACAGGAGAAGCTCCAGCCCGGGAAGGACCTTTCCAACATGCTGAGCAGAAATACATGTCTGATCAAAGAAACTGGCTTCTTTGCAAACTCTGAATGTCGAGAAATAGATGAAACCCAGACTACTGAAATAGTTTCATCTTCTGATGTGTTGCCTTTACATATCTTATTCTCAGCAGGAAGGTTCTGCATAACAACACCAGCTTTTAACTCCAGAATACAATTGTCTCAAAGGGTATTTAGAAGTATGGGCTAGGAAAATACCCCTCCACAGCTCTAATGCAGACTGGTAAAACCACCTTTCCTCAGGGATCCTGAAGCTTCCTGTAACATTGAGGTCACTTAACAACCTATTCATCACCACATCTAATCTCTCCTCCCTCAAAGGGAGGACTACATTTTCAGTATGTTATAACATGAAGTTTTATAATTGGCTTGAACTAGGAGGAGAAAATGGCCTGTTGTTTCTCATCATCTAATCAATGCTTCTGCCAGTTCAGAGCATTAAAATTATAATGCATTTTCCTAGTACTTGCATAGAAGGGTAAGGAAGACACCAGCAGAAAAAACTTAAATTCTTTAAAATTCCCCATGCCACATTAGGGCAAATTTCCTACTGTGTGGAAGACGAATCCATGTTGCACAAAATCCACAATAATGCAAGAATTAAATTCTGGAATAGCTGTTCCACTCAGGCCTAAAATGAAAAAAGGAAAATGGACAGGGGGGGAATTGGAAAGAAAAATGTACATGAAGTGGATTTTCCTAGAACAGTGACAGAACTTTGAAATCATATTTGAAATTCTACTTTTACAGTTGCACTTCAGTTTCTCACATATTTTGACATAATAATTATAGGAAGACAAGTTATTTTAATTTAAGGTTGCATATGAAAACTCTTATAGAGTATAGAGATGTAACACCCCAGTGTATTACACTGGTTTATGTGATGACTGGCTTTGTGTACAGTGATGACATCCTATATGATATTTATATTCTATTAAAGTGGCTGGTAATAAGAATACAGCTTAGATAGATCCTCAGTTCTCAGGCTGTTGGATAACAGTTACTGTTTTAATAACTTCATAATGAATCTACATAGAGATGGTGTGCTGCCAAAGAAAAATGGAAATGAGTTTCTTCTATATCAGCATTATAAAATTCGGTCTCCTTTTTAATCCTGTGTCTGGGTCACACAAATATAACCTTTATACTTGCTTATAGGTCATTGATAATGACACTCCCTGCTTTTCATTTTGTTACTGTAAAGCTATAGAAACAGGAAAAAAAGGTATCTAAGTATATTGTGAACACCAAATTAAAGATGCATATATTCTCAGTTATGAATATACAGTGCTGATAATGCTTCTAAGTAAATAATAGATATATTTCTTACTCTTCTTTTAGAGCTTAGTTTCCATGAACAAGTAATTACTATAAAATTTTCCCTTTGTCATGTTTTCTATCAAGGTTGTGGAAGAATGCAGCCATGCAATCACCTATTAATTTCATAAAATCATAGAATCATTAGGGTTGGAAATGACCTTAAGATCATCTAGTTCCAACCTCCCTGCCATACGCAGGGATATCTCACACTAAACCATGTCACCCAAGGCTTCGTCCAACCTGGCCTTGAACACTGCCAGAGATGGAGCATTCACAACCTTCCTGGGCAACCCATTCCAGTGTCTCACCACCCTAACAGTAGTTAGCAGTAAAAGTTAGTAGTAAAAGACACTGCAAAGGAAATCAGAAGATATATGTTGCAATTCTAACAGTTAAAACCCAAACAAACAAAAAAAAAAACCAAACATGAAAAACCACATTCACACAAACCCCCAAAATGCAGCTTCAACACTGTAAGAAAATACTAGATTTTGCTGACAGTTTAATAGCTGGAACAAAAGTGAGAAATAACATGACAACTACAATTAAGCATGGGAAGGCAATGTAAGGAATGATATCTGAACACTGATATGTAATCAGAGCTGGCAAAAAAGATACACATTTCACATGCTGATTTCTATTGAACTGAAAGACGCAGTGAGGACTCAGCTCTGTCCCAGCTAATGGGATTTGTCAGGTGGTAGAAACCACATGGACACTGATCATCTTCCCCGTTAGAGCAGAGTCACTGCTAAGCAGGAAACAACAGAAAATGTCAGTGTGGTCCCCAAAAGCCAATACACCTTACACACATGCAGAGCACTGGCTCTGAAGAGTCCATTGCACAGCTGTGTGCAGCACAGCTCTATGTGGAGGACAGCAAGACCCTTCTGAATATGGATCTTCATCCACAGAAGAACTGGTGTAGGTCTGAGTAGCAGGTTTATCGCCTTGTCAAGGAGATATCTGCATGGCTTAAACTGTTCTGTACTTCAGCTGGCTGATAAGAGTGTTCTGAAACCTATTTTCTATCAAAGGGTGGCCCCTCACACTCATAATGCTTATGAGGATAAATCTGCAGCACTAGAGGTAGCTAAGCAGAACAGCTAAGCCACCTCTCCAGAGCCAACAAGGTGTAACCCAGCTCACGCTCCCTCTGTTCTCATAAATATATAATTTTTAACTTTCGTTTGCAAAATCCCCCAAACAACCTTTTCACAAGATTTCTGGGATGACTATTTGAGAGCAAATAAATAATAATTTGACTGTTCTAATCCCTTATGTGTGACACACATAGGTTCTGTCTAGATAATTTTTATGGACATTAAATGGAACCAGCAATATCCATACACCAAAACTTTAGTGTAATCTTTTCAAGTTTCACATTACTGTGTCTTATGAACTGGCAGAAGTAAGAAATGAAGTTATGTCATCTTTAGAGTATGGACCAGCAGATTTATTATCATTGAAAAGGACTGTCCAAAGTGCCTATTGCCTGTGGTATAACATTAAATTTTAATAAAATATATGATGCTACTTAACTGTATTAAAACACAGCAACACAGACTCAGGAGTGGGAGACACCTGAGCTGAAGATGTATTTGAACACTTGTTTATGAATTACTGCATGAACAGAGCCACTAAACTACAACAACATCTGATTTCTGTCCTAACAAAACCCACCCAGTCTGTAAAGCAGACAAGTTCAGTTCAAGCTTGAGAAAAGTATTAAAATTCCAAAACCTGATTTTGGAAAACTTTACTATAAGATGGGTGATGGCTGAAAAAAACTATGTGTGAAAGAAGAGTCTGGTTAATGTGTCTTCTCCTGGTTATATTTAGCTGGTGAGATGCTCTGGAAAACCGGTGGCTGCTAAAATCAACTACAGAATACGTTGATTCTAAAATGATTTTCCTACACAAGCTGAGGGGAATATGAAGTGTAAAATAAACGTTATACTACCTTGTATCAGGTAGTCAGTCTTATTAGGGCACAAAGCAATTTAGATGATAGGCTGAAAATTGGCCAGGGCAGAATGCAAACAAGACCCAATTAAGACAAAAAGCAATTTGAGTTTACTGAATAATCTCTATGAGCCAATAACAAATTACAAAAGACAGAGAAAATTACAAGTAGGTTTTGTTTTCAATGCACAATTAGAAGTACTGAAAGGAAAAAAATAGTATTACATTACCAAATAATTAGAGTGGCATTACTTCACATTCATAGTGCTGAAGGAGAGAAAATGTATTAGCAACCTGAAAAGGTTTCTGAATAAAATCCACTGCTTTTCTGTTAAACAAAGGAAAACCGGGGCTCTGGGGTACTGATTCCACAGAAAGACAGAAAACATAGCCCCTTCATTTTAGATGTTGGGTCATAAGCTTTGATTCTTGCCCTGTTAATAACCCCGCAGTTGGTGTCCAGGCTCTCTGCAGGTGGACAAAGCCAGTTTACTGATCAAGCTGGCTTAAAGGTTTCTAATGCCAAATCAAACTGCATTAAGTGACCCCAAAACAATACACCAGCCAAAAGATCTTGTAGGGTTTGTGCCAGCAGTTCTCCTGCTTGAGTAAATGTTTGCACATCCTGGTGTATGTGTATGCCCCATTCCCACTTAGGGTGTGGGGATGTTGGGTTTTGTCACCTTCACCTTCTCTTAACTGTTAATTCAACCAAGCAGGCCAAAGCTTCCTTTCCCCCGCCACATAGCTTGGAGATACAGGACTTCTTGCTGTAAGAGGAATCACCAGTATGAATTCTTACGAGCTAAAGACGAAAGCAAAAAACCTGAATTTTTAACTGGAAGATTCAGGCACCGGCTCTTGTGCATCTTTCCGAAGGCAACACATCCATGTGCAAGAAACATGGGTACTTAAATGAAGGTGACTTCTAAAAAGCAACTGACTCCAAGGCGCCTACCTGCCACAGCTATCACCATAAGAGCACTTAAGTGTTTCATTTATGTGCTCCATCACTATTAACATTAGCAGCTACAGCCTGAAATACAGCGTCCTGGTTCATCAGACTCCTCCTGTACAAAGCTACAAAAAGCCCAGTAACATTATACATTTTTGTTGGCATTTGCATTTCACAATATTCAAAGTAAACTTTGAGTGCTCAGTGATGCCAGCGGGCTGCTACTGGAATTCCCGAAGGCACTTTAGTGCCTTGACTGTTAATTGAAAGGATAACTTCACAAGTTTGGTTGCAAGTCAAGCTAGGAACTATTTTTCAAACCTTTAAACAACTTGAACTATCATAGCACAAGCAAACATAGTCTCATCCAGCATAAAGTCTGCAGGCATAAATATAACCCAAAGGGTTCTTTTGAACTTGCAAAGTGTTTTTTAAATCAGGAAGTTGTACCAAGCTGAAACATGACCAGAGAGAAAAACGAATGGTCCTTTTTTCCTTCCCAGTTCTGAAAACAAGTTCTAAGAATTTAACTACTAGGTAATAAATTACTGCAAGTGAGTAAATATGGTACTGAAAATACACAGAAAATAATTATTTGTGACAGGATTATCAGTGGCTGGTTTATATGTGAGTAAGCATTACAGCAGGCCTATACCAAAGAACGTAAGTACTTAATGTTTTAGTATAAATATACCTATTTCTAGAGGGAAAAGCCATATTATTATTGCAGTACTTAGTAGAATATTCACTGCAGTTGCTTATTCCATTTCTATTTTAGGTAGGTCTTCCCTTATCAGGTAAAAGAAAAGAAAGGCCTGTAGGAAATACTTACTAGGGCCAGGAGCTTCCTTATACAGAATATAACATGTGACATTCATTTAATCTCCTTCTACTTCAAAATATGTTGCAAACAGATTATGAATTTTTCAGCACACTATGCAAAACTATTCAAGAATTCATTTCAACAATGTCCCACCCTGAACCTCATTAGCCAGTAGTTTGCTGCCAGTAGTCAGTATTAAAACCGAACCATTTTCATGTTTCAATAGATTAGTCATGTTGCATTGTTGGGCTTTTTTTCTTTATTTTTTAACTGGATTGCACACATGTAAATCAGACAATGAATTTGCCCATGTGAAACAAGAATTCAGCACTATGTGTCACCAATATTTTGCAATAGTCAGTTAATCTCTATTTTGGCAATCATTACTACTAGCTAACTTACTTGCTCTCCTTGCAGAATGCGACTACCAAAACAGTATGAAAATAGGCTAAATAAGCTTCTTAGCAAACAGGGTAGCTAAAGCCTCATCCAATCTTTATTCACTGTAGAGGCAAATTAATCTTTGGGGTTTTTTGGTTGGTTTGTTGAGTTTTTGTTTACTTTGTGTATACAATTACGTGAATGTCACGGAAGCACTAATGGAGGTATCACTTTCTGTGTGTTCAAGTTACTACACAGAGACTGCCATGGTAGAGAAGCAGGCACAAGGTTTCTCCATTTGCAGACCACGTGTTATCAAAAGCAGAGAGCAGCTTTGCAATTAAAGCTTCAGTGATAAATAAGGTGACTTGACAGACACAGGAACTCCCTGAGAGCAGCATATTCCACAAAATCATATGTAGTTTCTCCATCTTTATACACGCAACTTCTAGAGAGCCGTGCTGTGCTGGCTTGTCTTCAGAAGCAGGGAGGGAACTACAGGACTTCACCTTCTCTGCTACTGCAGCTTCAAAGAGCCCATTAAGGACACAGAGCCCCGCTTTGAAACCTTTGCCTCATTCTTGAAGATGGTAGATGACAATCTGTCCTCCAGGTCACAGGAGCAGAGTCCCTGTGGGTCACAGAGACAAGCCTATGGCAAATTCTGGGAAACTGAACACAGCAGCTTCTATTATAAATTGTCATCTCGTTCCTTAGAAAGTTCCTACCTTACCAGAACAAACCTCAGCATCTGAAAATCCACCTCAGATAGCAAAAGATTTACTTGGGTAAGTGAACGCGCTGACCACTTAGGAGCTGTTCAGGGGAGTGGCAAACACAAACCCAAAATATACTGCAGGGTTAATTTTTGGCTGCATTTGATAGAAGTTAAGAGACAACAGTTTACATGCTTGAGCAGTCATTCAAAACACAGTGTTTCCTCTCTCTTTTTTAGAAGTTTAGTAGGAAAAAAAAAGGAATAGCATATGTAATGACTGTTTTTTCATTATCGCACATATCTAGAGCAACCAGTCAGCTCTGAAGACTTGACAATCTTCATCTGCCAAACCAGAGTTGCCAGATTCTAGCAGTAATCCTTGTTACTATGTAGTATTCCATACTTAGGTCAGTTGTGAGCTAAAGTTGCAAAGATAGAACTTGTAGCAAGCCTTTTGTACATTTCTCATGTGATTGCTAGAAGAGGGTTCATCTCTGCTTCATAAACAGATATGAAGCAAAAAGAAATCTTTCAGTCCTTACTGCTCCTTTCTGGTAAGACGTCTTCTTCGTCTGCTTATAACCTATGCTAGAAGATGGCAACTAGACTTCGGATACTCAAAAACCGATCTTAGGCCAGGCTGAAACACAAGTTACAGCTGTTCTTCTGCAGAAGAAGGTGTCTCCCCATTCATTACTCTGCCCTTCATTGTAGGGAGGCAGAGCTGAAGCTCGGATTTCAGCCTCTCATGACACGGCTATGCCAGCCCTCCCCCAGGCTGCGGGGACATGGCCTTTCAGATGTAAAAATAGAAAGCTGAATTCCCTGGACAGAGAACACAGCTTGAATTGAGGCAGGAGGATATTTAACTTGTTTTCCTATAAAGCAGATAGATGCCTTCGACTATATATGCCCTTCAAGCACTCTTAAATTACTAACATTAGAATCTTAATTGGTAACCAGGTCTTTCTGCTTCCCCCAGGCAATTACAACAACAGAATTAGACTCAGGTAGCTTAGACATCAGCCTAACCCAGCGCTCTCCAAGCAGGTCTCAAAGCAAAACCGTCCATGAGCTTGATGAAAACAGTCCTAGGATTGCTCTGTGGAGGTCAGAGTATGCCTACAATAATCAAGAGTTACACTTTCTCCTTGAAGACCAACTGCTGCCTCATTGTTTATGCTACAAATCTCTCCACTCAGCACTTGAACGCCTCATCCATTCTGACCCAGAAATTCTGCTGATCTGCTTGGTGTAGCATGAGGTTGACCTCGTTCTTGTCTTGTTTCACTTCAGTCCTGCTTTTTTGCCAAACACTGTGTTTCAGACACATACCTGAAGCACAAGAGATCAGGTAGCAGCAATTCTAAGCTGTGTTCCAGCAATGTTCCCTGTATTTCCTCTTCAGCATGGACATGATGTCTGAGGACACGGTCTCAGGCATCAGTCCTAATGAACTTGGAGATATGTTATTAAAATAAATCCTTAGCCTCTTGACTATTAAAAGAAGCCCAGGATAAAGCTCAGAGGCATCAATGGGGAGAGGGAGGTGTCTCCAAAGCACCACCCGGCCATCCTGTGCACTGAAAACGTAGTGTGTTGCATAGTGGTTATGTTCACTGGCTAAAACCCTGTGACTGTGCTGTGTAACAAGAATTTCTTTGTTCTGGGGAAGCAGCCCACCCCTGACCTATCCCCCTAGACTCCAAGCTATCTGCAGAAGGGATGGGAGATGCCTCCCCTGGTGAGACAGGCAGTTACCAGTGGATGTTTCTCAGGCTGAGGACAGCCGATGGTCTGGGCTTGCTTTCCTGCCCTGGGCTCCGTCTGCTTGGCTGCTATGGAGAAGCTGGGAAGCACAACCGTACCAAAGGCAAGTCTTCTAAAACTATGTGTTTGCAGACATCCAAAAATGGGTTGGAGCTCTTGACACAGGTTCACAACCCCTTTTTTCAGGCTAGGCTTTAGGACTCAATAAAAAGGGTTCAGATAAACATCTGTGCTCAGCATCCCCATCACTAACTTGGAGGAGATTCCTGTTGCACAAGGGCCAACCCCCCTCTCAGGCACTTTACTCTTCCAATCTTCTCTACAGGGAATCTGTATGCTTTACTGTATGATTGCACTTTACTCCAAGCACTTAGAATTTGGGCACTGGAGCACTTAATTCATGGGTCCTAAGCCCTTTATTATATCTGTTCTCCACTGGTAACTTTCTGACACAAGCAAATTGATATACACAAGGGTTAAAAGGATTAACTGAAATCTACATTAGAGATAAGCACCAGATGAACCAGACTGATTTTTAAGTCCACTTGATTAAATGGGTGTACTTTTTCAAGACTGATGATTCACTTAGCAATTTTTCCCTCAAAGGCTTCACTGATATTTCGCATACAGCAACTAATTACTTTTCAGAACACTGTGTACTTGTTCTCTGCTTCTATGGACTTCAGTGACTTCTGCACAGCCACTACATCTGGGTAAAGTGAGTATAAAGTGCTATTCTGCTTGACAGTATTTCACACCACTCTGCAGGGAAGTACACGGGATCACAAAAGGGGCAAGAGAGTGTCTGATGACTGCTGATGGAGGCAGAGATGCAACCAGTGGAAAAACACATTGCCAAGGCCCTCCCAGGTGGTGGGACCATCATACTGGCTTTGTACGGTGAACAAAGGAAAGTGAATGTAGGAGCAGAGTCTAGAGGTGGTTGAGCCCTTGCTGTGAAGATCACAGAGGAGGACGAGAGGGAAAAACATAGCCCTCCACCACCTGCCCACTGCCCCATCACCATGCCATAAGGCACAAAGCAGTCCCCAGGGTACCTGAAGGACAGCTCTGGCAGAGCTGGCATCCTGCTTCCCTCCTTCTGACAAAGGCCAGTGACAAGTGATGATTTAATACCTGCTCTTACCCTGTTTAACATTCATTTTATGCTAAATTCTTGAACCCATCTGCCATACTATTGCACCTGGGGGTTACCTGCCTGCCCTTTCTTAACTTTGTAAGTGGGTTTTGTGCTGGGTTTTCATAGCTGCTTGGTTTTTTCTCCCTGCCTCCTTCAGGTAAGAGTGAATTTCAGTATAATAGTCTGCCAAGTCCTCAAAACTCCTCTGAAAATTCTCCTCAGTGATGTGCATGTCAGTATGAAAGTCTGCAAAGTCTTGTAAAACCTACTAAAACTTCTCTACAGTGATGCCCACAGAACCCAGGCAGGCTGCAGGTTTGGCTGGCGGTCTCACCACTGCCCATCATGCTAACTAGTGTTTTCTCATTGCCAGCTTGTGCTCTCTGCTCTTTCTTAATTTATGTCATTGCTGTGTCTCATCTTACACAGGAACTATTACCTCATGGCACAGGGGCTGAATTTATGTTGTTTGAACCACATATATTTAAAGGCTCTATAACTATGAAATACCTGGTTTTACCATCTACAATTTCCTTACGCAAAAGAGGATGTATTCAAAATACTCCCCTTTGGGTTCTCCTACCCATGGATTTGAGAACAGGGCTTGTGGACCAGTCACAAGATATGTTTGAATAGGACAGTTAGACCAGCTGAGATTTGCACCTGCTTTGACAGGGAGATCTGCGTTCACTCTTCTCGTGCTTGCCCCAGTGGCAAAAGCACATAGGATACAGTGCTGGAAGAGCCACCATAGCTGGATGTGAGACAGCACAGCTTTGTTGACTAACATGGGCACAGTGTAAGCCTCAGAAGGGGCTCCAACAAAGAGGTTCAGATCTTCAAATTCATCCAAATTACGGTAGTCATATGCTGCCCTAAATTCACCGTCTTATTGAAATTAATGCACCATACTAATGTATTTATCTAATATCAGTAGTCTCATGCTGCCAGTGCTGTCATGAGCAGGAGGAAGAAAGCCTGTGGTGAAAAGAAGCCCTTTAGAAAACTGTATAAAGGAGATCTTATTTCGTAAATGTCATCACCTTGCTCAATGTAGTGGTTTCACTCACATGCCCCGTAATGCCAAGAGAAGCAGAACTGGGACAAAACTTCCCCAGAGATATGTTTGCAAAGAACTGAGATAATTCTTTGCACTCCGTTTCAGAGTAGGAAACCTGGCTGGTGTCTGTGACATTAGGGCTGGTTCATCTGAGTGTACACAAGAGGAGGTTGGTGTCCCAAAGCCTCCCCAAGCCAGACTTCTCATTTCAGAGCTGACCTTCAGGATGCAGTTGCTCTCCTGCTTTGGAGCTGCTAGAAATGTGAAAATCCACTCTGAGCATGTTCACAGAACTTATAATGTTCTGTACTTAAGAAAAAAGATGATCTCTGGAAAATCCATTGCCAGGCAAGGCTGGAAGGGTAGTTTATGGCCACCATTCCTCTGCATCTTGGAGGCAGCTTGAAACCAATTCTGACATTTCCAGGGCTGTTAATGCCACCACATGCTCCCTGTTAAAGCTGCCAGAAGCCGCTTGCGACTGGACATGACCTCTATTGTGACCAGTAGAGTGTAATACACATCTTGGTCTAAATGAACTCCTTCAGTGAGGGAGAGCTGTGTGCCAAGCCCAGTTCCAACTGGACCGGAGCAATTGGAGCAATCCCAGGCACAGCTGCAGATTGGGTAAAGAGAAGATCCAGAGCAGGCCTGTGGAGAAGGACTTGGGGGTGTTGGTCAGTGAGAAACTTAACATCAGCCGGCTTCAGTGTGTGCTCGCAGCCCAGAAAGCAACCTGTATTATCCTCTACATCTCTCTCAGTATGGGCAAACTGTGGCACTGGGAAGCCAGTGCTGGTCCCTATTGCATGAGGTTCTGCATGGGCACTTTTGAGCTCTGGCTCCCCACATCCCTACAATGAGACCAGATTTCCCATGCTAATCGACACAGAGGATTGTTTTTGCTCGTTTGCTTCTGGCAAACACCCAGCACCCTTTTCCCTCCCTTGCATCACCAGCAACCAGGTTGCCCAGTCTGGTACCCTGTGAACCAGTGGCAAGAGGCATGAATGGCCTGCTGTTAGGCACATCCATGCTCGGCAGGCTGTGCACAGCTCCTGTTGGTGCGGGGAAGACCATCCAGGAGAGAAAAGAAGCAGCCGTCACCCTAGGGATGGTATCATAAACCATGTTAATAAGGCATTTTCCTCCCCCTCCCCATCACCCCTGTTCATGCAAACACTGTCTTGTTTAGCTGGCAACAAATGATAAAGACCCCAAGGGAGCACAGGAGGGGGAGAAAAGGGACATCTGTTTAGAGCATTTCTACTGCGTGGCTCTCCCAGGCTATTTCTATCTCTTCTTGTCAAAATTTATCAACTGCGTAATTGTTTAAACAGCATTAAACTGCTTGGAGCAAGAGCAACTGGAAATTGTCCTGCAATTGCCTCTGGTACTGATGCTGACAGCTCAGGAAGGGACTGGGGGGAGAAGGGATCCATTGGGCATGGGAACCCTCTGACTTCTTTTCTGGGGGGGGGGGGAGGGGAGAGAGGGGAGACACCACCCTGTCCTGCTAAGAGGAGGAAAATAATCTCACTATTTCCAGTGCCCTTCCCTGCTTTCCAGACCCAAGGCTCTCCTCCCTCTCTTCTCCTCTCCTCCCTGCCCTGACCTGCTGTTAGCACACATTTTCTCTGCTAAATTATTTACAGCAGATGCACCAGCTCACGAAACCATAGCTAACAACAATGCCTCTTATGCTGAAGTACACTGGATCCTGCCCTGACCCTGCTGAGCCCTTGGCTGGGACCTCATTGCCTGCCCAGGCCCTGACACGGTTCCCAGTTGCTGCCGGCAGTTTTGGAAAGGGATGGAGAAGCAATGGGAGCTGGGAAAAGATAAGGATTCACTGCTGAGTGCCATTTCTCCTTCCAGGCAGGAGAGAGGAAGACACAGAGGATCCCCACTGTGGTGTCTCCCCATCCCTGGGCAGACTGCCTGGCTTGGG
>JBCJKH010023179.1:0-13818 GCA_039877255.1 Loriculus beryllinus | reverse complement strand
CATCCCTGGCAGTGTTCAAGGCCAGGTTGGACAGAGCCTTGGGTGCCATGGTTTAGTGTGAGGTGTCCCTGCCCATGTCAGGGGGGTTAGAACTGGATGATCTTGAGGTCCTTTCCAACACTAGCTATTCTATGATTCTATGATTCTATGATTCTATGTCTCAATGGCTCTGTTCTAGAGAAACTTCCAAGGACATACTCCACTGTTCACCATCAAAATTCGATGATGATGCCATCACACCTTCTAGGTTTGCATTTCTAGGTGCAAACTCTTCTCTAGCTCTTTCACCACTGCTGTTTCTCATTCACCCATGGATTTTCCAGCAGGAATTGCTTGACATGCAGGTAGCTAATAACCCCTCAGTTGCTATGAGAGTGTAGTTCAAATGACAGGAAACAGGAGGAAGAAGGGGGCACTTTTGGAGTTTTTTATTGTAATTTAAGTAGGCTTTTAAGGAATGAGAAGATGGTAATCATGTCAGAGGTTACAAGGAGTTTCTGTGCAATTGCAAATCCATATTCTCCAACCTAACGCGTAGTCTGGGAGAAGGGCAGCCAAAGGTAAGTGGCAGAACCAGAAGTAAGAGAGCTGTTAGCCAAATCTGGTTTGTCTCTCCCTCTTATCAGATCATAACTTCACAGTAGCAGCTTCCACAGCAAAATCCTTGTAGCCTTTTCAGATTAACTTTCAAGCCTGACTCCCTAGACATGGGAAATTTCAGACACACAAGCACAACTAATGAAGCAGAGAAGTTCTTCTGGCTGTGACAAGCTGCATGGGATCCCTCTCTGATGGAGCTTGGTTTCCTTTGCATGAAAGCCCTGCAGGTTTCCCAATGAGATGGACTAGGTTAATTTGTCATTAGTTATTAGGAAAATCCTGACAAAGATCAAGACCATGCTGTGAATGTTTGATGGGCACCTGTCTGTGATTTTTCCAGTTGGCTAAGGTTTCCACTGCTGGATATGTATTTCAAACTGCTATAGGATCAATCTGCACTCAACTATTTCATGCTGGTAGATGTCCCAAGGAATGTCACTGAATGAAATAATTTGGGATACAACATGGCGTAACAGTACACAATTGCTCTCCTGAGATTATTTCAGTTTTACATCCACTTATAAAACTACGACAGAAATCTGTCTACTGGTAAGATTTGATTTTTTTCTTTTTTTCATTTTATTTCTTTTCTTGTCTACCAGCTTTTTCAACATTTTAGATGGTATTTCCTGTTTTAATACATCCTGGGTTGCAGTTCCCAGGACAGAACGAAGAAAATGGGCATCAGTTTAAATTGTCTCTGCCAGGAAATATATAATAATGCTGTCATTCTTAAGAAAACTCTGCAGCAGCAGGCTCAGACAGCTACGAAGTAGAGCACATGCATGGATTTGTCATCCTGCCTTACTCTTAAACAACATTGGCTTCTTTGTCAATTGTGAGGAAACAAGCGGGAAAACCCCTTGGAGGTGAGCCACACATTTATTTGTTCCTGAGCTCTTATAGCAATCCTGGCTGCAACACAATCCTTATTTTAGAAAGGAGAGGTGAGCATCTGTGCAACTTGTTCAGAAAAGTCAGCAGGTACGTTTGACAAATGCATTTTCTTGACACACCTTGACTTGCGACATCCAAGGACAGGATGTATATGACTGCATAAAAGCGATGTTCATGACAGACCGTGAGTGCTGCTACTTGTCCCCTGCAGCTCTGCTTCTTGTATGAAGACTCTATCCAATATGGGAGGGATCTGTGAGCTAGAGGTCCCTACTACACTAGTGACATGGAATGAAGCAAACCTTGGTGACTAGGTGGCCAGAAACATCCTTTTTGCTCTTCTTCATTAATGTCCACCACGTTTCTATTCAAAATAGTGATTTAGTAAGACCAGGTCTTTCATCAAGTTTAGCCAAGTGTAACAGGTCCTCCTGAGAGGAGACACATCTCGCTTTGCTGCACTTTCTTCTTTTTCACTAGAGTCAGATTATGCATAGATTCAGCTCTATCTTTATCTTGTGCCCAAATGAATTCTAGACCTATGGACTTAAAGTCCTACCAGTTCCCACAACACCTGTTACCAGTGTGCCAGTGGAATGAAGATACCTTAAGAAGTCCCATTATTTGGTGTTGTGGATCATACAGTATTTTTGCTTTCACCTTCCTTTGTGGGAGATATCATAAAAATATTTGTTTCTAACTGAAAGAGAAATACCTTTTTCTAGTAGATTCTGGTTTTTCTTAGGCCATATATGGGAAACAAGGCCCAGTGCTCAAAGGTGCCGTTTAGGTAGTTGCATTCCCCATCCTTACCAGTGCCAGAGACTTGGTCATCCCAGAGGCTAAGGAGTACTCTGATGAACTTGTGACACAGGCTGGTGGTGACTTAAGAAACGTGCTCTACAGATATGTATAAAAAGGTACAAGCAGTTAAAATCCTGATGCAGGAGCACACAAACAGCGCCCCAGGAACTGTATTTACACTGATACATACACACAGCCTATCCAAGTGCTTTATGAGGGGTATGGTAGCATTTTTAATGCCTCCTGGCAAGCACATGTTAAGGGAATTGGTAACCCAGTATGAATTCTAAAATGTACAACCACATCTGTGTCAACCCTTAATGAGAAAGCACCTCTGAAGTACTCTAATAGAACACCTGCAACATGTATGACTGTTTATATTGCCTTTAGATAATCACATACCTCCTTGTAATAGCTACCTTGCTGTTTAAGTTGATGTGGTTGCAGCTTATGGAGTGCAAAAATTAGTATTGGTAATATTACTGCTGTAAGTCCTGTTGGCAAAACACACTTCCCTTAAAAAATGAATGTCACAAGTGGTGGATGAAATCTAGTTGAGTGACGCACTTCCATACACATTAGCACATACTCTGCCCAAAATAGAGCTACCCCATTTTAAAGAAAATCTGCAAGGCAAGGGAAGGAAATACCCTCCTTCCTTTTTGGTGTATTAAGAAGGCTTGAGATTTCCCCACTCGCCCACTTCTTTCTAGAAATTCAACCACTGTTAAAGTCACAGGCAAGACTGAATGTCTATTTCCAGACCTCCAGTATAATGGGAGATTTCTGTGCGGTGCCCCATTAGATACCAGCAACAAAAGATTACTAACAAAATAAATGCATTTAATAGCACACATAGCTCAGAGAACATCTGATGAAGCAGGCAGGCTTTTTTCCTTTTGCTTTTTCACCACAGATGTCCCCAGCAAGAGTGCCCAGAGCTACCAGAAGAACCCTGTAAAGCAGCTGAGGACAATTGCCAATATTTTGGCATAATTCAGGTCATCTCATACTAAAAAAGAGCTCAGGATAAACTGCATCAAGTGCTGCTTCCTCCCCTTGCCCAGACTCTCTTGGACCTCCACAACATCATGCCACTGAACATGCTCTGTATCACCTCTCCACAATATGCTGTAGTGTTCCAGAGCTCCCTCCCATCACCTTCATAGCTAGTCCAAGCCCCCATTTACTAGATTAAAATAAATAATCATGATAGAGAATACATAACTAGCTAATTGAGGTTTAGAAAGACCAGCAAAATTGTCACAGGGCTAAGAAGCTTTACATAGCTTAGGTTTGAAAAAAAATGAACGCATGAACAACATTTAGCTTCCAACCCTCCTCTATTCCTTGCTTAGTCTCAGTGAAACATACTTTTGCATTTTTCTTCTCTTTTAGATTTCGTAGTGTTCCTCACAGATCTTGTATTTTCCCTTGGGTGAGTCCAGCTCTGTTCTCGTTCATCCTCAAGGCTGGAACCATGGAAAATATCTTCTAAACCTTCAACAAGTATTTTTTTCCCCATTAACAGTTTCTACTCCTCTCTTCCCACAGGAAACAATTCATTAAGGATCAAGAAGAATTTAATTCAAATAAAGGTTTTCTTTATAGCATTTCCTCCTCTTTCCCTCCCTATCTCCACCACGTTATTTTCAGTGTATTTTATTTTCACCAGCTGGACTACCCTCTCAAAACCAACTTACTAACTCTGTAGCTCCATCAGTGTTAATGGAGTTATCCTGCATTTGTAGGAAGAGTAAAGATCCCAGGTTTATACCTCTTTATCATTTAACCAGTAAAAGCTTCAGTTTATGGGTTCTGTAATATTTCAACCTTTCCTTAATAAGGAGTACTTCTGCTTATTACAAAAGCCAGGATTATGCAAGAATAAAACTTTCTTTTGTCTTTTCTTCCAGGTGTCCGTATGTCTGCAATAGGGAATCTGGCCAGCTCACAGAAACTGCCTCTCCTCCAAGAGCTGCATACTGAGGCAAATTCCCAGCTTATTGAAAAATAGTTTTGTTATTTTGCCATCTTGTTTGTTCTGCAATTTCCCTCTTCTTTTTTTTTTTTTTTTTTTTTTTTTTTTTTTTTTTTTTCTTTTTTTTTTTTTTTTTTTTTTTTTTTATTTGGCCTCTGGCTTTTGGGGGAAAACAGAAGGAAATGGAAATTAAAAAAAAACCCACAAAAAACAAGAAGAAAGTCTTAATTATACCTTTATTTTTGAGCTTTGTGTCACTTTCAAACCTCTGTAGGAATTGATAACAACACCCCAATATTCAGAAGAGCTGTTTGCATGAAGCTCACAGGAGTTTCCAGAAAACCCTGAAGACCCTAAAGTACATTATAAAGCTTCCCTTCAGCTTCTGACTGAACTACTTTAACTTTACTGTTGCTTAACTCTTTTCCAAAGTAAATTACATCAAAGCTGGAACAACTAACACTGTCCCAGAGTTTAATGTGGTCTAAACACTCAGTTTCAAAATGTAGGTTAGTTGTTTAAGTTTTCCTGAATGATTCCTGAGATAGCTTTTCAATTCAGTGATGGATTAGTTTTTGTTTGTTTGGGTTTTTTTTTTGCCTCAGTTTATAACTTCCAGGATGTTTTTTTTAGATTTTGAACATAACACTCAGTTATGTTGAGATCTAGGAAACTGGACCTTCAAAATGAAGGAAATGTTATAGCCTGTGACTTAGATGATGAAGATACTGAGTTGGCCATGGCAATTATTACATATTTTTAATTATACTCCATCCTTTGTTGTTTTTTGAGGGAAAAGATTAACATGCAGAAAGCAGAATGCCTTATATCATCTTCTTTGAATGCTATAAAAAAATTACAGAATTATTTATTTTTTCTTGATATACACTTGTGAAAAAATTGAAAAGACTGCAATACTTGGTCATGAATCATCAAAACAGCACCCAGACTCCCTGCCCCAACACAACAGACAGTTACGTAGCTGTTTGCAACTTCACTTAATTGAATTTTGCAATGCAGTTTTACAATGCCACTTTCTACTGCTTCATTTGAACCCAGCTTCTTACTACTTAAAAATCCCAGCTAGGCTTCTAAGAGGAGACTTTCAGTTCTGCCCACTCCTGGCTTTTCATAATCTTTCACCGTACTACCTCTCCTCCATGCTCCAGGCTAAGCTATCTGCACAGCTCATCCAGGGATGTTGTTTGAGTAAGGGAGTTATACCTCCCAATCATAACACATTCTTACCCTTTTACATCATGCAGCAAACTGACAGCCTCATTCAGTCATCGACAGCCTTTGGTGTCTCTTCATTGCACAATGCCTATGGTTTTAATACAGTCTCTGTGTTTTTCCTGCTCTACCATAGAAGAGCCACACAGACTTCTGTCCTCCAGGAGCAAAACGTGCTGTTTTGGTAAACTTTTCAACCCTCCTCTCTGACATGCCATAGAGCTGAAGGTGGGAAGAGCTCATTTTGTCTTAACAGCCTGAGTGGGTTCAGCAGAGGACTGGGAGTACAAGTGTTTGTGGAAGGGAGAAAAGCACAAAAAGGGTATTACGGAGAGCTATGATGTCATCCAGATCACAGCCTATTTCTGGAACTAAGCTGTGAAACTCATGATACATTTTGACACATAAACGTTGCCAAGTAAAACTGATAATAAAATTGTTAATGCGGTCACGGCCAACAGTTTTTCAGATAAGGAGTTAAACTCTCCTATGCAATATAGTATTTGTGGAACGTAGCACCTAGTTGGTTCCATGCTTTCATTGGCTCTGGGATTACTTACTATCATATTTAAATAAAAAGACTAGATTATTGGGTACCATAAGAACAATAGATCGCTTATGGTCTTGCAGCATTTATCTTAAGTCAATACAACAGTTTTGAGTTTTTAAGCCTATGTCAAGGGCGGTGAAACAAGGGCCACATTCAGTGAAGGAGTCGTTTGTTTATTTTTTAATGCACATTTAAGTATCTCATTTTGGGGACTCAGATATACTGAGATGGTTCAGTTAAATGCAGATTAATTTTCTGAAAAATTGTGTCTGTCTGAGGAACAAAATCTAATAGAAAATATGAAAGGTTATTATGTGCAATTTGTTCTAGATAAGAGTAATGAGCAAACAATTTCCTTGTCTCTGTCACAGAGCAAATTCCCCTCTGATAGAGGTCCATTTTGTATAGCATCCTTCATATAAGCTTTGTTCCTAGAAACCTGACAGGGCTCCACAATATAATTATAAAGTTATTAGGAGTAAGTAATACCATAAAAGAAGAGATACTCTAGAAGTGTAGATATGGAAGGGAAGGGATATGTTCAGATATGAAACAGAGAGAGACTGTAGCCCAGAGACATATGAAAACTGCTCTGCTCAAAGGGGGTCGAGATAGAGGGAAAGAATGATGGCCAGGACTCAAGGTGTGCAGGGAACAAGTGGAGAACTGAAGAGTAAAGCCTGGGCTTGAAAAGCAAGTGGAGCATTTCTGCCACCCAGTAAAACACAGGCAGAGAAGAGTTTAAAAGATATTTAGGTGAACACTTAAGAGTTTCAGGTAACCTGATGTCTCCCTGGATCTTATACACCCATGTGCTCCTCAAAGGCTCATAATATCCTTTTTTTCCATCTTTACAGACTGAAGCAGTTAAGTATAAGGTTATAAAATTTTGCAGTATTTTTTTTAAAACAATATTTCTACCCCTTGAACTCTGAAATTTCTAATTACAATGAACTATAATTAATTCTGTGTTCTGCTCTGAAGCAAATCACTGCATTTAATTTTGCATCTATGGACAATTTACTCCATTACAGAAAGAAAAATAGGTCTCTGGATGAATGTTTCCTTTAAACACAGGATAATATCCCTTTACTGCTGACCCTTCCCTTTCCCAGTGTGACAACGGGGTCAGTGATTTTGGCCACAAACAAACTGTTCTTCCAATACTAATGGTATCTGAAGGTCCATGAGGAATTCAGACAGGAGCAATTTGTGTTGGTGTTATTCCCATTTCCTTGAAAATGGCTTTTCTGGGATGATATGGAGGCAGCAGCATGGGGGAGATGCTGTGTTATCACTTGAGTGAGGTACAAGGGTGGCTGGAGATTGGGGCTCCACAGCCAGATCCACATTGGAGGGTGGTGGTGCCTGTGTGGAGCATCATCAGCTATTTTGCTGGCTGCTTGCTTGGCTTCCAGCACCAGCTTGCTGTGTTCAAGTATGTTTAACACACAATATCCTTGTGGAGGAAAGTGATCTTACGGTGTGATCAGTGAGCTCCGTCAGACTGTGTTGCGTGTAGTTAGGGAAAGACATCTGAGAAAGAACCACTGCTACCTCCTTGAGCAATGTTCTTCTCCCAGCCTCTCCCTTAACCTTGCCCAGCAATGCCTTCATGAGAGCTTGCCTTTCTCCTTTGCTATGCTTTATATACAAAATCACACAATTTTGCTAAACTAGCATAAAAGCTTGGACTCTGTTGTCCTCTGATTTCCTGCCTTGAGAAAGAGCTTTGAGTTATCTTTTTATTGTACACTGATTTATCTTTTGCTTTCTCAAGTAGCTGTTTCTCAAATAACGGGTCAGGGGCTGAATGAAAGCATGGAAGTGGGCTGCCAGAAGACATTTATATATGTTGCTCTTCCTCACTGAAGACAGACCACGAATTCCAGAGGATTTGGTATTGCTGCCAATTCAGCATCAGCTCAGTCCTAACCTTTGATGAGTGTTGAGCAGCCGAGAACAGTTAACACCAGAATGCAGTCTTGCTTGCTGAAGCTTGAATTTCCATGTAATTGGTTCCCATGTTACTGAACTTACAAGGTCAAATTACATCCTCTTGCCTTAGCAGGCATGGTGCTGAGTCTGAAAGCTGTGTGTCTCATGTTCGATAAGATCTAGAGGACCAAGCTCATCCACCTGCTTTCTTGGGCCTCCTATCTCCTACAAGTTGGAGACCTTCAAGTCTAGGGGACTAGTTGCAGGTCTTCAAGTGCCAAGCCCATAGGAAATGCTCACTGCAGAAACTTGGGCAGAAGTTAGGCTGGGTGAAAGCAGATCTTATTAGAGGGAGCAGGGGACGGTCATTTGGAAAGCTCTATGGTTTGGTTAGGGACAACACAGCTTATGTTGCAATGCAGAGATGGAAAATTTGCTTTTATATCCTGAATATCAACTGTTCATGCCAGTTGTGGGAATTGTAACACTTGTGGAAACAGGTGCTTGTTCACTCCAGTGTTCACAGAAGGACTTGCTTCCCTACAAGAACCTTGGTTTGCAGAAAAAAGGCTATTTGTATCTAAATAACTGCTATGCATGTTTCACATTCCTGATGTCTATGAAGTTTCAATTACCCAGTAAAGGAGGGTGGAAAAAACAAGAAAAGAGTATCATGTGACTGATTCATTTAAGAAATTATATGGCCCCTCAGCACTTGGGGATCTGTGTGTAGCTGGCCCTGCTACGCTTGTTTTCGTCTGGCTATTAACCTCTTTGTACAGATGGAGTCCTGAGAAGTGAAAAGATGAAATGCCATATGACAGCCAAGCAGGAAAAATGTGGCTGAGACACAGAGACAACTCACATTCCCTAAGGAATAAGCATTCAAAGCCATTTCTATATGACAGAGGAACTGGGCAGGGAAAACCTAGCAGACCACAGAAAGTCAGAGATAAGGGAAACATCTTAAGGACTGGTGTAAAGGTATCATGAACCAGTCTCGCTGTGCGATTAAACGATTCCCATCAGTGGCGGTGTCACAAACAGAAAACACGTGGGCATTTCTGCCATTCCTCAGCCCTTGGCAGCCTGCTCTCTTCGGTACTTCTTGAGAGTCCCACCTCTCTCTGAGGCACTTGCGAAGTCCACAGAAATCAGCAGGAATTAAGGTTGGTCATGTTTGCCTTACACAGGTAATTGATGTTAGAGGGAAAAAATAATCAGGAAGGAAATGGTAAGAAAAAAGCATCTCAGTTTCTCAGTCTCTACACTTCTTTCCCTATCTTCTGAGGTGCTCCATGGCCATGGATTCAACACCATCATAAGGGTGAGAACCGCTGTCAGGAGCAGTGGTTTCCAGGGTGGCATTTTTCTTGGAAGGAGAAAGCACCTGTCTTAGTAGTGGCTTATCTGTGTGACATGGCTCTCCCCCTCCCCACATCTCCATCCTAGTCCTGTACCAAAAGCCAATTCCATCACTTGTATGTGCATAGCCTAAAAAACTGTGTGCAGGCCACAAGCAGAGAGAAGATAGGAGGATAAGTAGGACTGGTGGAAGATAGGATAGCACTGGTGACAAGAGTAGTGGGGCTAAACCCCTTAGCAGTAGTAAGCTAATTATCTTTGCCCATTAATAAACCAGTTACTACTGGACAGCCCTAAAAAGGAGTGATTCCTTTGGGGCAGCAAGCTCAGGCCATGTTTTGGCTGGGGACATTGCTGAACTGAGGCCACTCCCCAAGTCTCACCCACAGCTTGGGTGAAAATCTCTTCCTCCACGTGTCGGGTCAGGCTCCAGCACTTCAGTTCAAAGGCAATGTCAGCTGAGTGCAGGTTTCTATTCCACATGAGTGTGGTGATCATGCTGCTTTCTTGTGGCTGTGGATGGTGAAGGAGAAAATAATTCGATAAGTCTGCAGAATGTTTTTATTGTCATGTCAACAAAATATTTTCTGCCTCCACAGACTGTGGAAGTACTTAGCATGCAGCATCCATCCAGTTTTGGAAAACACTTGAAAACCACCGACAGAATCTCACCATGCCTTTTTTTAGCTGCATAATAAAAAAGCAAACAAGAAATATGCTGATTCCCAAAACGAACTAATTTTTTATTTTTTTCTGAAGCAATTTAATTTTTTAGCTTTGATCTGATACCAGAACCCAAAGGACTTCCTTGCTATTTCTAAATAATGAGTCTAATGTTTATGCTCTGAGCCTGAACTTTTCTGGTTTTGGAAAAAATGTGACTTTACATAAAAGTCCTTTGATTAAGAGATCTGCAGTCAGAGGACTTTTCGATACAATAATGAAAAGGCCTTTCAGATCGCTAACTTGAACACTGCTCAGCACGATATTAGTCAAGAAGGGGAGAAGCCGACAGAACAATCACACTATTACTCTTTGCTTTGCCAAGTGTTGTGTTAGTCATATTCCTGGTAAAATCTCCCAGAAGTGGCTAAAAGAAGCCTTACATCGCATGGAGTGATGTGTGCCTGAAGTACACCCTGACCTGGGTGGTCTGTCGCACTGGCTCTCTCCTTTTATTGTTTTTTAACCCTGTTTCATTGAGGCTTTAAGGAGGTGATTGCTATACAGAAGGAAAGTGCTTGGAGGAGAAACAGGCTACTTTCTTTCACTATAGTCCAAATTCCCCTGCAGCAAGGCTGTTACTTACAGCAGGCTTTTCTTCCAAGCAAGATTACAGCACAAAACACAGCACTTGCTTGTACAGTAAGGATCCCATTCCCTGCCTCATCAGAGCATGCAGGTGCTGGGCAAAAGGGCTGCTGTGCCTCTCCCTGGGCACCAGGCACACCCAACACCTGGGCTCATCCCAGCTCTCACCATGCAGCAGCAAAGGTCACCCTGCCGCCTTGGTCCCTGCTTTCCTAGATGTGAGATGGAAAGAGTGACTTTTGCCCCTGCTAAGTAGGTTGAAGTTTTGAAGCTGAATGCCTGTGTTATTTATGCAGAACTGACATGTCTCTTTGTCCTGAGCCATGTGGCCCAGATTCCAGCCCTTGTATCTACAAAACATTACTCATGTGCGCGCTTCTCTTTCAAGTCCTTGATTCCAATGGGATTACTCACATGTGCATGCATACCGCGACTGTGTGCCTGATTGCAGCTCACTTCTCTGCAAAGCAGGGATAAATCCTGCTGCTTTCAGCTGATTTACACCAGTATGCTGGAGATAAAAATCTGAAACAGGACAAGATTGCTGGGAAAACAAAGATCAACTTGATACCTATTCCTCCTCTTCCTCCATACTATCCTTCCACATTCCCATCTACTCTGTAATAGAGCAGCTCGCAGGAAGGTCTGCTCATCTGTACGATCAGGGCACTGCTACATACTAAGGGTTAAAACGAGAAGGCACTTTGGTTTTGGAGATTTATTGCTTTCTCCCTGCTATATTTGTAAAGCTCATCATTACAGTCAGCCATCCCCACCCCTGCAGCTGTCTGAGCATTTTTTTCTCTGGTTCTAGAGTTGTACTTTACTGAGGAAATTATAATTATTAAAACACACAAGGTCACGCTCTAGATGAACTTGGAAACAGTTCAAATATGTTTCAGGTTTGAAACTATTTAGCAGCTATGGCCAAGTGGTGAGTTCATAACAAAAGAATGGTTAATTTCACACTTCAGATAACATTTCCCCCGGAAAGCAGTAAAGCATGTTGGTGCAGAAATTATTAAAGGTCGAAAAGACTGGAGACACATAATCAGTCATTAGTCCTGATAATTAGATATTAAAAGCAGGCTCAGGGAGGGGGCAGATTCAGTGAATGAGCCAGTGTCTGCCCCTTAGCTTTAAATCACTTTCTTAAACTTTCTCATGTTCAGAAAGGCACCGTGACTTGCTGCACTTCTAATGTGGGGCATCTCAAAAGCTGCCCCACAAATGGCTCTTCTCTCCCTGCTGCCAAACACACGTTCTGGATGTACATCACTGGACCATCTGAATATCATCATGTCATCACTAGAATTAAGATTTGCAAGCCATACACTGAAATAGCAGCAAAGAAAACACCAACATCCCTTTCCATGAGTTACCTTTCCAAGTGCTTTGAGATGCTGGAAGGAAAGCAGCTGCAGACATTTGTGGCCTCCCTATCAATATGCATCACAAATAATCATGCTTTTTCCCTTGCAAAATGCAAAAGGATTTTGACAAAACAAGTTTTGAAAGATCAAACCTCCTTTGTGCAGACAGCAGCCTGAAATAGTTCTCTAAGCCTGTGTGAGATTTGTGGCTAAAGCAGGTTGATCTTTACTGGGTTTCTTCCAAAACCTAGGCTCTCCCATGCAAACCTCTCCTCCTCCATTAACCTGGATGTCAGTGTTGGGGTTTATCAGCAGCCTTCAAAAACAATCACGTAAAAGAATACTTCTTTTAAATGAAACAAATTTCCCAATTTATTGGCTCTGCCATCCAAAAAATGAATGCTAGATGTTACAGATCCTTCTTCAGCAGCTTTCTCCTAGCAACAGTGATGGCCCAGCCAGGGTCATCCAGACACCCTTAGTCATGCCCTCAGGTCCCCAGTCTCATCCTGCACTGTGGGATAACACACAGTGTATTTGACTTTTGTGGCTGGAGTTGTGAAAATCTGCACAAGAGAAAACCACAGATGACTGACTTCATGAACACATCTCAGTCACGTGCTACTGCCACCTGCATGTCCTGCTGCCACGAATGCGGTTGACACTGGACTCCAGTCTGTGGCTTTAGGGAACTCAGTGACACCCCTGGCTGCTGGGAGGGGAAGGTGATGCTTTATCTGGGTTATTGCCATAGCTGAGGGTCTTTTATTTTGTCAGCTGTGCAAAGCTATGAATATGCCCACAGACTGTCTCTGAATCATGTCCTGTTTCTGGCTACTCAGCTGCACAGCAAGGAGGTCACAAGGCTGAGCCTTGCTTCTGAGTTTTCCCTCTTTGCCAGGTAAGGTATTTTATTAATAATTTAGAAACATCTTGCCCATGTCTTTGTGGGAAAAAGGTAATTAATAAAAGGAATGGCAGTGAGCATTAAACACCAGTTTCATTTTTTCATCACTACCATCAAGGTCTGGGTTTTAACTTTGGAATGTCCTTATCTAAAATGAAATCAAATAAGCACTTTGTGGCAGGGAGTCCTATGCCTGCTCCCACCTAAGGGAGCTTGTGCAATGTGTAGCCTTTGATGCACTTCTGCATGCGTGAATCAGTTCACTAAAGTTGACACATGTACATGTCTACCACAGGTAGTCCCACATGAACATATGGTTGGTAATATTCATGTTCGTTAGCTTATAGGCTTCCCAATCTCCAGGTACAGATAAGGATGGCTGTGGGTGAATTAAGCTAATGGAAAGACACCCAAGCAAAGTGAAATGCATAAAACCCAAAAGCATACCTTTAATGGCTGCTGTGTGATACACTTCAGGACACAAGCAGGATCCCATCCTTGTGATTCAGAGAAAAGCAGTCTCTACAGAACAGCAAGTCCAGCTCTCACAACTCTGACTATGCAGTGAGGGCTGGGAAAAGGGTTTGACTTCATTTGCCCTCATGATTCATGAGCTTCTACAGTACGTTACCCACCCCAGCTTCTGTCAAAAGCCAGACACAGGAAGAAAGGGCCAAATGATCTTGAAATGGACTGAACCCATTTCAAGGCCATGTGGTGGTACCCACCACATGGCCTATAAGGGTGCCGGGGAGCAACACTTCATTAGGGACTGTAGTGATAGGACAAGGGGTGATGGGTTCAAACTTAAACAGGGGAAGTTTAGATTGGATATAAGGAAGAAATTCTTTACTGTGAG
>JBCJKH010023176.1:4078-34743 GCA_039877255.1 Loriculus beryllinus | reverse complement strand
CTGGCCACTCAAGTGTGAAGACCTGAATGAGACTGGCTGTTCACCCCAGACATTGAAGAATGTTGTTCCTGACCGTCACAAATAGTATATCATGGTCTTGCTGAATAGTCCACCTCAAGAAAAATTCTGAGGCATTTTTTCCTTTTTCAGTTTCTTAAATGATGCTGCTGTTTTGGCTGTAGACAGGATGAGAGGTTCTAGAAGTGGTGCAGATCTGTTTCTAGAAATACAGTAAATACTTCAGGCCTAAAAGCTAGCCTACGAGTACTTCATGTAACTTTATTACTCTGTTAATTAAAGTAAAAATATCTATAAGACCATCTTCTGTTAAAGGATCTGTGTAAAAGTGACATTTTGTTATGCATTTATTCAAGTCTAAAGTAAATTATACTAAGTTACTTTCATTGTGCAGGAAGGAATGAGCTGTAGAAGTCCTAAGGAATTTACAGTTTGAGTAAAATATGAATTTAAAAAATATATTGTGAAAGCAAAGGGGGTTGCGTTGAAGTCAGGGAACAGTTTGGAAATGGTTTTGATTGTGTAACTTTCATCTGGTTTTACCTTACACCTTTTGAAACACCTCAGATTCTGCCTGTATGAATTGGAAAGATTGGCAGTTACTTTTATTTGCTGAATTAATACTATCTATAAAGTTTTAGATGTGTAGAAATTTTTTTATTTTCGTAAATGCTCCAGTGAAAAGTCAGTATACTTCCATGAAATGCCCAGAGACAGGTTCTGGCTTGATCAAATTGCTGGCTTACCCACTTTCATTGGTTGACAATGATGTATAAGCCAGGAGAGCTGGAGTACTGCATACAGTTTAGAAGTTGAATAGAAAAATGGCAGGAAGGTAGAAGTCAATTTAAGCTGTTTTTTTGACCTTGGACATCTTTACAGAAGAGGGGGGAGGGAAACCCCAACAACCCAAAATTGAGTGTTTGATCCGTTTAGTCTTACTAGCCTGGAGAGTGAAAGGAGTCCAGGTGTCTCCTTATAGATATAGATATATATTTATATACATATATGTTATTAACAGCCCTGAATGCTTTGGTATTCATTTGAGGCTTGTCTAGGCTCTCAAATTAAGGAAACTTGATTCAATGTGGATAAGAGTTGTAAGTGAAGTGTGTTCTTTAGGTGTCCTTCCAGGTTTCTCCTGAATTTGGTTCTGTTTTTGCATGACTGGAAAGGGAATGCAGGTGGATTCTGTTCCTCAGAATAGAACTTTGATTAGTTAAATACAGCTCCAGAAAGGAAGAAAATGAAAGAAAAGTTATAATGATTTTTTTGTGTATGCTTTTTGAAAATGTAACTTGTAATTTGCTTTATAACTAACTAGTGGATAAAGCAGATTACTATCTCTCATCTTTAAGGCGTATTTCACAACCCAGGATAAGATCATGTAAATAAGCTGATGGAATCAGTCACTTTGATAAAATTGAAATATGAAAGCCAAGAGGGAGAGGAAATCAGCACATTTAATACTGCCATATCTTTCAGACCCCCAGATTTATTTTCCTTCTGCAGATCACTGTTTTTCTTTGAGCTGCTTGTTCTGTTGTGGGTAGGGAGTGAGAGACATTCTAAAACTTTGAAGGTATTCAGTTGGTGCCTGGTGCATACCTTTTGAGTGGGAGAAAAGCTACTGCTTTGTAAGTCTCCCTGAAAGCTCCTGCCACTTTACCTTCAGCAGCTTTATGTTTGATTTTTAGATATATTGTTCTGAGGGAAACCACACAAACAAAAGTCATCTTGACTGTTTGAGATATGTGGGTTTCAGATTGAGGTTGTTGGCAGCAGTGAATTGTAACAGTCAAAGTGAGATTCTAAAAAACAAAGTTCCATTTTGTGAAGTTGTTTGAAGAGCCCACCTGTCCATTCACAGTTTAGGTTCCTAAGTGGCCCTTACAGAAAGGGAATTTAAACTCTTAGCTTTAGTGTTTAAGCTTAGAGCCTTGTTTCTCACCCTAACTTGTTTTCTTTTTTTCTTTTGATTATTGTTGAAATGTTCATGGTGGTCAGGGGAGCTTCCTGAGGACTGGATGAGCACAAATGTCACTCCTGTCTTGAAGCAGGGCAAGATTGAGACTGCAGAACTAAAGGAGAGTCCTTTGTGCCTCAGTCCTGGAGCTAGTGATGAAGAAAATACTCTGGAAGCCAAAATACTAATGTCAGGAATGTGGCTGAGTACTTAACATTGATCTGTGAAGAAGTGGTGCCTGCTTAGCCTGGTAGCTTCTTGAACAAGATGAGTACTTTGAAAGATAAGGGAACAGCAGTGAATGTTGTGTATGGCCTCAGCAAGGCTGTCTAAATAGGCTCCTGTAACTTTCTCACTGACCAGCTGATAAGATAAGGCAGAAATGCTGGAACCCCAAGGGTTGTGGTCAGCAGAATGAATTCAAGTGACTGGCATGAGGGCCTGTCACTCATGGTGTACTCTAGGGGTTGATACTGATAGAGCCAGTATTGTTCAACATATTCATTAATAACTTAGATGGTGAAACACCATGTTTTGCAGACAATGCAAAAATAGGAGTGATTGATGGATCAAATGGTCTGTGCTGCCATTCAGGGGACCTCAGTAGGCTGGAGAAATGAGTCAAAAGGAATCTAATGGAGTTCCGTGAAGGGAAGTACAAAAGTCACGGGAGGAATAACCTCATTAATCAGCAGACACTGGGGGCCAACTTGCTGAAAAGCAGCTTTGCAGAAAACAAGCTGGCTGTCATAATATTGAACATGTGAGATGTCGAGTCTGCAACATGCCCTTGCCACACACAAACGAAACAGCATCTTGGGCTGTTGGAGGCAGTGCATTGCCATTAGGTTAAGGATGTTCCTTTCTCTCTGATCAGCTCAGGCAAGATCATACCTAGAGTGTTGGGTCCAGCTCCTCAGAACAAGAAAGACATGGACAGATTGGGGATAATTTAGAAACAGACTAGACATATGATGAAGGAATTGAGGTATCTGTCATAACAAGGAGAAGACAAGAGAGCTAGGATTGTTTAGCCTGGAAAAGATAAAACATGGGAGAAGTGCTGTCAATGGGCATAAATACCTAAATGGAAGGGTGTGGTGAAGATGGAGCCAGGCTCTTCTCACTGGTGCCTCCTGGCAGGACAGAAGCTTATATGAAGTCATTGGTTCTTTTATTCTAAAGAGTCTGCTTACAGTTTTGATTCATTGACAGAACATCTCTTCAAATTAAACTTTTAGTTCAGCTTTTTCTCCCTTGTTGGAAGCTATGCTTTCATTTGAAGGCATTGCTAGAAGCTGATTTCCAACAGCCATCTCCATCTTACATTAAAAACAAGCAGAATGTAACTTCTGAGTAGGTTATTGTGTAAGTTCACTTTATTCCTGTGACAAACAGCTTCCTTATTCTCTTTGTATGTGTTATGTGTGTGTTTGGGTTTTTTGTTTGGTTGTTTTTCTGGGGGTGCGTGTTAATTTATTTTTTTTGGTGTCGGGGTGGTTTTGGTTTTGTTTTTAACCATAGGATGATTTGTCAGAAACCAAAACTAGATTTATCTTGTGACTGAACTAATCCTGCTTTCCTGCTGTTCTAAAGTAGACTCTTGGCAAGGAAGAGTTCTGTCATAAAGCAAATGCAACTGCATCTTTTTCTTGCGAACAGGGAAGGTGAAGAGGATATAGTAGAACCTTAAGGCAGTAGTGACACACTGACTAAAAATGCTTCCTCTCCACAGCTAATCATCCTGCTCCTTCACAAAGCATCTTGAACTGTGAAAACTTCCTTGAATCCTTGGGCTACATAGGCAGTTAACCAAAATGTTTCAGGGCTGTTCTTATGGCCTGAGGCCAGTGGGCTTGGCAGTTGTCCATACCACTAAGTGCTTTTGCTACTTATAGAGTAGCTACAATTCAGTTTTCATTTTCAATGTAGTTTGACCTGTGCTGACTCATGAACCAGTATCTGGTTGGTCTTGGCTAAAACCAAGTGATGCAAGAGGTGTGTAGCTCTTCCACAGTTGATGCTAGAAAGTGAATGTTGTATCACCTGCTTTATCGCCATTCTGTGGAGTATAAAATGTATTGCCATTGCCATTCTGTGGTCTGGTGATGATACTGGGAGCTATTTGATTAATGTCTATGTATGTATCCATGCATATAAGCATTATACTCTGTTGCTTTGTCATTGCATGAGTAGCAGTTTAAAATTAGTAACACTGAGCTTTATTTTCCTTACTGATGGAAGATTTCCATTTTGTTAAAATGAAGTGGATTCCTGCTCCTGGACCTGGTTAACTTTAACAGTAAATCCCAAACTCTTCAAATAAGGTTCTGTTAATCAAAATCGGAGTGTTCTGTAAGGTTTTGATAGCTTTGTATGTCAATTTGGTGGTTTTTTGTTTTGTTTAGCTATAGTGGGTAGCAGTATTAATTATTGACTTGCAAGTGATAGATAAATATTTGATGACTTAGAAATCAAAAATCAGGTTGTCTTGGAGAAGATTTGAATGTTTAGTCATATTCAGTTAGTTAGCTGTGTGGAAGCTCTTAAATTTACTTAACTCCATTGTGGAAGCTGTCTCAGTTCTCCTGAATTTTTCACTCTAGGTATAAAGTTTGAGCATTGACAGTTAAAAGATGTATTGTGACTTTATGCTCTGTCTTGTATTTTGGTACTTTTTTGACAGTCTGTGTCATACGCTGCTTTTGTATATGTTTTTCCCTTAACTAGGGCAAAATGAGAGAATTACTATAGTGAGCTGTTCATGTGGCAAGTGCTCCAGTGTTGAAACAAGCTTTCCATCCTGGAGATATATTTTAGCTTATGATCCCAGTATAAATGCTGTCTCTTCTTTTTTCTTTCCTCATTTGATAGTGGATACCCTATTTTCAAGAAAACTAAATGGAAAATACAGACTTGAACGCCTTGTTCCAACTGCAGTCTATCAACATATGAAGATGCACAAACGAATTTTGGGACACTTATCTTCTGTATACTGTGTAACTTTTGATCGGACTGGCAGGCGAATATTTACTGTAAGTACAAAATCTTTACTTCTGCAGATTAATTTTTTTTAAGTGCAGATAGCATCACCTGATTGTTTCCAAAAGTTAAATATATTGATAATGTGTGTCAAGAGCAGATACATGCTTTACTACTATTGCTGTCATATGTTTTTTAATAACCATGCTGGTTTGCATGTTAAAACAGTTTTGTCACACATGTCTTAAGGCTGGATGATTTCAGACTGAACTACACAGATTAGCCAACTCATTTTTTTTCAGTAGGAAGGAATTATGCTATGTAGGTTCTTTGCTTTAGACTTGTTTTCTGTAGCAAAAACATAAGCAAAAGTATGGACCACCGCTGCAGAATTTGATTAGGAAGTTAAGGACGACAACCAATATGTAATAGGTTATTTTGACTTTTTCCTGTAACTTTTGTTATGTTTAAAAGCATAAATATTAAGTTTAACAGTCTGGTTGTGCACTTAGATTTGATACAGTGTGTTGAAGGAAACTAGAAAGCTGAAAATTCACGTGGTGTGTTCTAAAAATGTTGTGTCATAAGGAATTGTCTCAACGAGATTCCAGGAACTTTTTTTTTTTGTTTTTTGTACCAGTGTCTTAATAGTTTTAACTATTTGGTTTTTGTTGTTGTTGTAAAAAAAGTAAATATTGGAAGGATGTCTAAAATCAGTACTGAAATTGTGAAATTACAAGTTTCCCAAGGAATGGGAATTATATAAACAGATACGTGTCAGTGTAAGCTGGATTTCTCGGTAAGCAGTTAATTTAGTAGAACCAAAGATCTCATAGACACACACCTCGTGTGTGTCTTGGGACACTTTGGCTGCATTTATTACCATCCCACAAACCCTGGATGTAATTGATACCTTTGTGCATCCAAGAGTTTGACTCTGTCTTTTCTAACCTTATGGCAGGTAACACCAGCAATGCAGTTCTGCTTTATGTACTGCACTCTTAACCTCTCAAATTCTGTCAAGGCAGTCATTAATACACTTAGCCCTTTTGCCCACACACATTTTGCTTTGTTTCATGGAGGGATGTGTGGTTGCAGAAATGGGACACTTGCAGTGTTTTGAACAGATCTCTTTGTTCGCTTTTTACTTCAGGCATCGCAGAAACTTGTTTCACATTTCTTCAGCTTTCATTGCCAAACTCAACAGTCATAGGCATTAAATTCTTATGTCCTGTAGTTTGTGTGGTTAAGCTATCAGGAAAACGGCTCTGTTGTAGCTTTATTTTATATGTGACATGGCAGAATGGATTAGAGATTTCATGTGTGTAAGTTGGCTGTGTTTACCCTGTTCACCTTTAATCTAAGAAGTACAAACAGAATTTTTTATTTAAGTGTGTAAAACTCCTTGTTAAGGTCTTCAATTCTTCATTTTTTCTAAAACTTACCTAAATCTATCTTCTTCCAGAGATGTGCTATACTTCCTCTGGTGTCATCTGCAGTCATCATTCCTTGTTGCACATTCCCTTGTTTTCTCCAGTCTTCTTTAAAAGTGATTAAGAAGAGAGAATTCTCTTGACTGTAAGAACAGTTTATTTCCAAAAGAAAAGTAGAGGAACCTGAAATAAAATGGGGTATCAGTATTGCTTCTGCTGTAGCTGGAGTGATGTAGTCAGTGGATAAACAGTCACAAACTGTCTTCTTGTAATTGCATCTGTGTAATGAAATGGTGCCAGTTCTTTTCAGTCTAGACCACTACAGTTACTAAAGTCTCTAGTGCAATAAGGAGAAATAGGAATTTATAATAAAAAGTACATCAAACTTCATTCCAGACACGTCTGTTGCTGGCATGTAGGTTTGTGTGCATCAACCGGGAATCATTCTCACTCTGCTTTTTTACTCTAAACCCCCAGCACTCAGTGTGACATGAGCTAGAGGAGAGGTTGGTTTAGATTTATAATTGGTTCTAGAAGATGCATCATACCTCTTTCCTTTTCCTCCTGGCCTCTGATGATTGAAAGCCTCTAAATTCAAGTTCTTTTTATGTTCTGCTTCAAATTAAAAGGAAAATGAAATGATCTCAGCACACTTTTGAGTCATACTCTTTTGGGAGATGTTATGTTTCCTAGGAAGATGATGCTCTTAGTTTGCCTAAAGGCAATGAAAACAGGACGTTATGTAGTTTTACTAGGTAGTAGGTCTGTATTGGGCTTTTATGTCAGGGAGAGAAGGTAAGGGTACAAGGAATAGCATGAGAAATTGCTAGAAGCCTCTTCTGTATCTGATGGAGCCAATGCCAGCTGATTCCAGGACTGACCTGCTGGTGGTCAAGGCTGAGCCTGACAGTGAGTGCTGTAGTGCCTCTGGGATAACATATTGACTAAAGGGGATGGCAAACCTGGTCAACAGCAGTTGGAAGAGAGGAATTCTCATGCAAGAGAATCAGTTCTGCAGACCCCAATGTCAGTGCAGAAGGAAGAGAGGAGGTGCTGTAGGCACCAAAGCAGAGATTCCCCTGCAGCCCATGGTGCAGCCCATGGTGCAGCCCATGGTGCAGCCCATGGTGCAGCCCATGGTGCAGCCCATGGTGCAGCCCATGGTGAGGCAAGCTGTCTCCTGCAGACCATGGAGGTTCATGGTGAAGCAGGTATCCACCTGCAGCCCATGGGGGACCCCACACCAGAGCAGGGAGATACCCAGAGGAAGCTGTGACCCTGTGAGAAGCCCACATTGGAGCTAACTACAGGCAGGACCTGTGTCAGTGTAGAGAGAGGAGCCCACGCTGGAGCAGGTTTGCTGTCAGGACTGTGATCCCATGGGGGACCTAGGCTGAATCAGTTAATGAAGAACTGCAGTCTGTGGGAAGCACTCACATTGGAGAAGTTTGTGGAGGACTGTCTCCCATGGGGGGGACCCCCATGCTGTTCTTCCTCCTGAGAAGGAAGGAGCAGCAGAGACAGCGTGTGGTGAACTGACCACAACCCCAGGTCCCCATGCCCCTGTGCTGCTGGGGGGAAGGTAGAGAAAATCAGGAGTAAAGTCAAGCCCAGGAAGAAGGGGAAGGGCTGTGGGGGAAGTGTTCTTATGATTTGGTGAATGATCTCTCCCTGTCCTTACCTTGACCCATGAGACTTTTGTTACGTTTTTTCTCCCCTGTCCATGTGAGGAGGGGGATGACAGAGTGTCTTTGGTGGGCACCACGAACTTATGCAGTGATTGTTTCTGTTTGTATTCTTGTATGGTTTTCACAAGGTATTTCTGAAGATCAACCTTTTACACATTGTTTTTTCAATTATTTTCCTTTTTTTTCTTTTGTTTTTTTGAGTATACAAAAATATTCTTAATACACAAACTATGGTAATTTAGTTTTTTTTAAAATTAACTGTAATTAAGGCATCTTTACTTACAAAGACCCAGCTAAAAGACCTATCAGCCATCAGTGAAGAAAACCTAATTATTCATGAGACTTTGTATTCTGCCTATCTTGAAAAGCATGACTTGCAGAACCCACACCGGGTAATGGAAACAAGCATTGTCTTCTTGGTTCATGAACTACTTAACTTTCTGGCTGCGAAGAAAGATGGCTATCTCCATTTTCCCTACCTTTATCTTCCTATCTCCTCTGAGGTTATTCTTTCTAAGGAATAATAAACAGCATTGTGTAATACCCTGTGTAAGATTTTCAACCTAAGATTAATTTGGATGTTTCTTGGCAGTTTTATTTCAGCCCACAAGTGTGTGTAGTAGTAGGAAAGTGAACCAGTTATACTCCATACCTTAGCAATGCTGTCGTTAATTCTCTTGCTGCTGAACTTGTTATAGGATTCACTTTTGACAAATGCTTTTTAATAGGCACATAATTCATAGCAGTTGCAGATACAACCTTGGAAACCTGAGCTGTGATGTAAGCCAGTGCCTTTGCTAGTAGAGCTGCAGCAGTATTTTAAGAGCTGTGAATTGTCCCATTTGATTCAGATAGAGTTCAAATAAATTTATGGGATTATAATACTGTTATCTTGCCAAGATGCTACAGAATTTACAGTTCTATTTGAAGTGATGTTGTTTTTTCTTCCCTTGTTTTTCCCCTTTCCTTTTTTCTTGTTAAGACTTGCTAACAGTCATTTTATTTTCCTCTGCAATGGACACATACACGCTTTGAGCTATACTACAGTCAGCTGGTAGGGAACAGGCTCGTTTTATGCTGATGTTCTTTGCTTGGTTTGCTGTTATTAAATAGACCTCTGAGGACCCTCCAGGTGACATTGTGTCCCAGAACTAGCTTTTCTTTTTCTTGCTGACCCTTTTACATATTTAAACTGTCTATGTGCAGGTTGCTGCCCATCAGTTTACGCTCTGCAGGCAGCATTTTGGGGCTCTCATAATGCAGGGTTTTGATTATTGGTTGACTTATTCTCTCTCTTTTATTTCTTTTTTTCCTGTGCTTTGAACAATCTGTTCATCTGGTAAAATGTCTGCAGGCTGTAATCTTACTGTAAAGTCAGCAGCTTATTTGTAATATTGATCTGTACAATGTGAGAATTGCAGAAGCGTGTTTGATGTGTTTTTTAATTAATTCGTGCAGCCCCAAGAAAAACAGGACCAGTGGTTTGAGGTTTCTGGACTATGATGCAATTCATGTTAATGACTTGGTTCTGTTCTCATGCATGTACTGCTTTGAGAAAGAGATAGATCCACATGTGAATCATTTTCACCTTCTATAGCGTTTTGGAAGCTTGGGATTCTGCATTCCATTCTGCTTTCAGGTCTCTCATCTGAGCATAAAGCTGTTATTTGTCCACATCAGTTTTACACATACACGCACACACTTGTTATCTTCTCTGCTTCTTGGAGTGTTTTGGGTGATGACTGCACTTTTGAGAAGAATACACAAGTTTTTTCATGCTGTTAAGTCTAACATCATGATAACAGTAGAACAGAATGAGCTGATACTATTATTCAGATAATCGTGAAGAGTTTCAAACTTTTTGAAGCTTTAGATGCTGAAATGCAAATTGGAATCTAGAATACAGGAAGAGTTGCAGAAACTTTGTGAATGACATGGGTAAAAAATCCAAATCTGACAGCTTTATAGAGTGCTCCTACGTTTGTTTTTAAGGAAGCAAAGGGATTAAAACTGAATCTGCTTAGGGATTTATAAACTGAGTTTAGAGATAAATGGCCCCATTTTTCCTTTAAAATACCTATAAAGCTCTAAACAGCAAGTTTGCTAGTTTCGTTATAAACCTGTGTTAACTTGCTCATTGGAATTGATTTGGAAGTATGCATTATTGAGCTTGTTTACCAACCTTTTTTCTTCCTTTTTCCTTCTCTTTAGCTTCTTAGCAAGTTACAGGTGCATAAATCAAGCTCTAAGTGAAATTAGCCTGTGTGTATATATGGTTGTCAAAAACATTCTGTGGCTGAGCTGATCAGTTATGTTTGGTTTTGGTCTGGTTTTTTTAAGCAAATAACATTTTGTGTCTCAAGGTATTCTATAGGAGTGAGATTAAGAATTATGTTTAAATGCAGTTCAACAACTGTCAATTCAAAATGTCCTTGAATCTTCCTTTTTTCTTGTAGAAGTTCTGTATAGGTGAGTATCTTTTTGGGAAGGTCCTAAGTTCTACCTATTAAGACCTGTTTCTGAAGGGAGGTAGCAGCAAAGGTAGAATAAGGTGCACAGTAGGTTCATTTATTGGATCTTAGTTCAGTGGGTCTGAATCCAAACAAAGTCAATGATCTAAAAGGAAATGGTTATTTCAAGGACTTGTTTAAGATTTTGAGAGAGAAAGAACAAGCTAGAATACTGAGTACTTGGTTTTCATACTCGTGCAGTCTGACGTGGTGGGGCAAAGAGCAAAGATTGCAAGCACTTGTTACAGTTTGCGAGGATACAGTTTGAAGTTCTGATATCTCAGAAGGGCTTTTGAGGTTCACACCAAGTAATTGGATTAATATATACTTAGTTGCTGAGTTGTGATTAAAATGACTACCAGAGTCCTAGCTTAGATGAAATCGAGAAAAACTGTACTTGCTTTTAGACTGCTCTGATCCATTCATTCATTTATTTATTTATTTTTTAATGTTAATGCCTAAGGATAATAGAAAAATTGAAGATTTATGCTCAGAAAACAGTTGTGGCACTGTCCAAAATGGTGCTTGTTAGTAGGGTGCTCTAGCATGCTTGAGGTTTAGAACTTTTAGTGTAAAACAAAGGGGTTGACTGGTTATTGTGCAGTTTTGCCTATGGATTACTTATTTTCTTTTTCTTTGGATCATATAACTGCATTAACAGAGAGGGGTCCAGAAGAGCTGAGGAAACTGGCCAGTGACACTGAGGCCATTCTTGATTGTCCTTGAAAAGCCATGATGATAACAGATTTGTGAGGAATGGAAGAGAGCAACAGTCACTCTTGCCTTCAGGAAGGGCAAGAAGGTTATTCCAGGAAACTATAAATCCTTCATGTCAATCACCTAAGAAGCTGATGGAGCAAATCCTCCTGAAAGCCATTACCAAAGAAAACAAGAAGGTGATCAGCATAGATCTATGAAGAGGAAATTATTCCTGTCCAACTTGATAGCCTTACATGTTTAAATGACTTAAGTTGGATGAGGGATAGCAGTGGATGGCTGGTTTTTCCTGACTGTAACAAAACTGTCAGCACCGTCTCCCATAGCATCCTTGCTGGCAAACTGATGAAATACAGTCTTGGGGAGTACAGTGAGTTTGAAAATAGCCTGAACTGCCAGGTTTGAAGGGTTGTGATTAGCCGTAGAAAGTCCAGCTGGAGGCCAGTCACTATAGGGGTGTAGCACAGGGTTTGGTACTGTGGCCAGTATGTTTTTTAACAAGTTCTTTAAGGACCTGGGTGATGGGATGGAGGGTACCCTCAGTAAGTGTGCAGAAGGTAACAGAACAGCAATGCATCATACTGTGTGACCTTACTTGAGCAGGGGGTTGGGCTAGATGATCTCCAGAGGTCCCTTTCCACCTCAGTGGTTCTGTCTGTCCGTTGCTGCTCAAATCTGCAGTCTGCTTATTTTCCCAGGGCTGGCGCTGCATCAGTCTAGCAGTTAAATAAGGCAAATGTTTACCACAATTTCAGTGTGGAAGTTCTATGCATAAGTAGAAATAGTGTAGGCTTTAAACTACCTCGATTTCACATGTCAGGAGCCCCCCTGCAAGATATTCTGTGGGGTTAAAATGTCACCAATGCTCCAAAGTAGCCTTTTTGCTGATGCTGAAGGCCTGTAGAGAGTAACCTGTATTTATGATCTGTAGAAAAATGTGCTCTCTCAAAGTACCTATAAATACAATCAGCTTGCTTTCAACTATTTCACAAATGGGGGCTATAGCTAATATCTCCTTGTGTTGGGATATGTGTGTCTTGTCTGAATTGGTATAAATAAGGAAGAGAGAAACTGTGGATAATCACCTGTGAGCCAGAAACAACTTTTTGTTCACTGAGCAAAATGTAAGCCTGAGGAAGTTGCCTGGTTTCCAGGGTGTTGCTGCAAATGAGAATTGGATATATAATTGTTAAGTAACTGCATGTATACTGTTCTTCTTCTCCCAAATAGTAGTTTTGAATCTGAACTAAGGAATATAATTTAGCTGCTTTATCAAGTAGAGAAATGACTTTTTTAAAATACAGTAATCATATAAAGAAATAAGGGGAAATAAGTTGTCTATTCATCAGCATTAGTGTAAACAGGCTAGTTAGTATTTATTTAGAAAAGGGAAGAAAAAGCTTTCTAAATCCTTTTCTGCATTCCAATAGCTTCAGGATGTACCTGGGTCCCTTCTTGAAAGCATTGCTTTAGAGTGTTTGCCTCTACTCCCGCTGTAGTAGCTGCGTCAGTGAAAGCCTGCCAAGCTGGATATTGGTATTCTGGGATTGGGCTGTCCAGAACAGTAGCTGAATTGGGCTGTGGCAGTGTGGAATTTCCATAGCTGCATGAATGTAGTTTAAGAGTGTACTAAATAAGGAAAATATCTATAATTTACCTGTTTGTAAAAGCTGTAATGTTGAAAATAGCCTCTAAATATGAGGCTTCTGGTTGTTAGATGCTTGCATTCACTGAATGTTTGCTAGTCTAATAAAAATGTGGCTGTTGTACTTTGGATACCTTTTTTTATAAAAGGTGGATGATAGTATTGCCTTGCCTTCTGGCATCTGTAAAGAATAAATCCTGAAGGATTTCTGCATGCAGATAAAAGAGGAAAACCCAGGTGAAATACTTACGATGGTGTCACATTGTAGCTGACTGTGTGGCACATGTCTGTGTCCAGTAGCAGATCAGTGGTACGCATGTTAAAACCCAGCTCACGGCTTTGTATTGCTTCTGAACCTAATCAAATGAGTGAAATGTTTACAGCAATTCTCCTGTTAGTGTCTCTTTGCAGTGTTCAAATGCCATTGTGTTGAGTGAGCTGCAAAAACACTTTCAGATGCAATAAAAAATGAAAGGCTGAGTTCTGAAATTCTTGCTAGGTCTGTGACTTTATTGTATGCAGGCAAGCAGATGTTACAATGATGTGGGAAGATCAGTAATATAGGAGTTAAATATGAATACGTAGTGAAGCTGTAAAGTTTGTTGACAAAAAGTGGTCATTTTGATGTTTGTTAATGTGAATGACAACGCAGTTTTATGGTACTTCAGCTTAACAACAGCACAGCTGTTAAAACAGGCTCTTTACCTCACTGTTACTTGGTAAGCATACTACTAATGCTGGCTGGTAGGGCATGAAAATCAAGTTAGGAAGACAAGGTACGTAAGTGGGTATAATGCTAACAGGCAAACACTGCACCAATTTGTAATTCATTTTCACATTTAATGTAAATTTTCATTTCAGTGTATTGTAACAGCTTCTTCAGTTTGGGCTGGAGTTTTGCAAAAAGTGTCTTGCTGAAGAGCATAAATCCAACTTGCTGCAGGATTTGTGATCTGTTTTATGAATGCTTTACGCTTTGTATATACTATTGAAAATTAATGTAATCTCATGTTGTGTTTTGAATGTAGTGTGGAAAACTGTTGAAAGCTGGGGGTGTGGGAATGTTTATCTATGCATGCCACTATTTCTGTTTTTTGGTTAATTGTGTTAGTTAACTGTAACATTAAAATCACTAATGGTATGGTTGAAATGATTTCTACCTTACTTCTAGGGATCAGATGATTGCCTTGTAAAAATCTGGGCAACAGATGATGGAAGATTGTTGGCTACCCTAAGAGGGCATGCAGCTGAAATATCTGATATGGCAGTAAACTATGAAAACACCATGATAGCTGCTGGAAGCTGTGATAAAATGATCAGAGTTTGGTGCCTTCGAACTTGTGCACCCTTAGCAGTTCTGCAGGGCCACAGTGCATCTATAACATCATTGCAGGTAGGTTTTTGCTTTGCAAATTCACCTGAGCCAGAAAATGAATCATTTGACTGAAAAAGGAACCACCCAAGAAAGTTCTTTGTAATAAAAATGCATGCCTGGCAACAAAGCCATGAAATAAGAAGGAATTTTCATGGTACACATTGTGAAATAACACGTGTCTATTGTCAAAATGCCTGACCCTTGAAAAATGCCAAGCATAATTCGTGTTCAAAAAAACGTTGAATGGTGCATGTGGGCAGTTCTGTTTTGAAGTATAGCTCCTTTGTAGGCTGTGATTCATAGTGCAGGTACATTGAGTAAGAACTCAGTCACTGCTGAATGCTTTGGTTTGTTTCTGTTTAGAGTTTCATGCTGTTGTGCAACATGGGTTGTGGGGAGGGAGAATCCGAAGTGCTTTGGCAAGTAACCCTGAAGGGTTATTCTGAAGGAAGAGATTAGCTCTGAGCAGCATCATGTTATTTTGGTGTGAGTTATAATTTACTTTCCCTAAGTACAGTTTTTGTGTCAGAAGTCAATGATTTGAGGAACTTCTTTGAACATCTGGAACAGATTAACAGGAGACCTTTTCTTTTTATTTCTCCCGCCAGTTCTCTCCACTGTGCAGTGGCTCAAAGCGATACTTGTCTTCAACTGGGGCAGATGGAACGATATGCTTCTGGCTGTGGGATGCTGGCACCCTTAAAATAAAGTTAGTTGCTGTTTTATTAATTGCTGCTTTTTTTTTTTTTTTTTTGGTAGTTAAGAATAATGTGCAAATGTTTGAGATAAAAACTTGACAAAACCAAAACTTGTCGCTGGCTGGGTCACTGTGTGACGTAGCTGTTGCTTGCTTGGCTTTTGAGGATCGTATAACATTTTGTGGAGTGAAGCGTGTAACTTTTGTTTAGTCTTTTGCTGTATCTCTGTTACTTTGTAAAAAGGTCTGATGAGGCATTGTGGGGGTTTTTGTAATGTCAAAGTTTTTGGTTCTGTTCTGATCTCAAGCCCAAATGAAATTAAAACTATGTTGATAAAATGATTGCAATCTAGACTTGAAAATCCAGGGGTTTTAGGAGACTGTAATGTCCTAGTAGGATGGGGTATTTTTGATGTTTGTTCTTTACTTATCTGTATTACCTTTCCTTAGTTGCTCTTTACCGTAGCATGGCAGGAGTCAGAATTCTTGGGCAGCTGTGTTTGGTGGCTGAAGTTGTGCCTGAAGTTTCTGCTTTCAAAGTATAAAACATTTTTAATGTTGTCAGGACCCTCAAATAGAGACAGTTTTTTAAAAACAACTTAATTGGCTTTCAGATGCTTTTTGCTCCTTCTTTTCCTTTATCACAAAACACCTATAGCTTAAAATTTGAAATAGTTGTTTTGGTAATCGTTAGTGATTTTAGCTTTGGGGATGGGATATGTTCTTACAGATGTATTCTCCTGGCAGCTAGGTTCCATTTTCTTGTAGTTTTGATAATTGCTGTTAGAATTACTCTCCTGAAGCGCATCAGGTTTATGTAGGGCTTGTTAGATACGTTTGCCCAAGTACTTCTCTAGTTGTCTGGCCTTGAACTATTTTGACATTCTCTGGGCATCTTGGCTCTCTTGATACTGTAGATGAAGCTGCTTCTCAGGCTGTTAATCCTCTGTTGACTGTAGCATGCTGTAATCAAATTAAGACTCTTTCTTACTGAGAGGAGGAGATGGCTTACATGCTTATTTTTAATGTGTGAAGGAGAGGAGTTGCCACCACGTTATTTTTCTTAATGTCTCTTAAGTCTGAGCTCTTGTTGACAAGATGAAATCTTAATCTGCCTGATTTGTAAACCTTTGGGCCCACGTTTCTCTCACTTTCTTTCCTTCTTTTTTTCTGCTTTTCCTAAGTAAAGTTTGAATTGAATTTTGAAGCAAATGCTGTCACTGGAGAACAGTGGAATCCGTGAGAGTTAAGTGGGTTATAGTATATGAGCTGGGAGGTGAATGTTTAGCAATCTTGAATGTTTGGATGAATCATGAGGTCGCATGGGGTTTATCTTGAGGTAAAACTTACGGAGTGAGAAAGCTGACGTTAGTTATGGTAGGGAATTCTCAACTTATTCCTTTCCATGGTGAAATGGAGAATAAAATGGAGAATAAAAATTTACAGTCGGATGCACTCAGAAAATATTTAAGGAATAAAGGGTTTTTGAGTAGTGCTTTCACTTTTGAGTAGTCACAGCAGATGTGATCAGGCAGTGACAGAGATTAGTTCAGCTGTCCGTGCAGCTGAAGGAAGGAAGTGCAGTTCAGCAAGGAAGTGGTCTGGAAAACCAAGTCATGGCAGCAATTAACCACAGAATGCAGATAAAGTTTTGAGACTGGAATTTGTGCCATCCGTACCTTCCGTTCTGGAAATATTTTATACGTTGCGTTTGAGAAGACAGAGGAACCCTTTAAGCTCTGTTTCTTCGGTGTGGAAAAAAGATGAATGCATGAAGATGAGGCATGAACAGTCATGTGTGTCTTGAGGAGGGTATATAATGCTTTTTGGCCCTTACTGTACTAGAGGATATAAAGTGGGGGTAGCCAATTCCAGTTTCTAAGGAAATGGTTCTTTACAAAACACACAGTTATGAAACTCCTTGCCACAGAGTATATTAAGCATTATAGGAAGGTTTAAAAGGCATCACTCTCTGCTTTTTCTGCTCTAACACTTTCAGTTTTGACTACTTTGGAGGCAGGATACTGGTCTTGAATCTTTGTTTGGACTTGGTAAAGCCCTTAAGTATTTGAAGTAATTGGACGCTTTTTGTTCCAACATAAGACTAAAAGTATCTATGATTATTTGATTAAGACTTGATAAAAATATGGTAAAGTCTAAATAAGAATGTCAGATATGTCTTTTTGGACTGAAAAAAACTATATGTCACATACAATATCAGAATAGTTGGACACACAGTAAAGTCTTGATATAGCTCTTCCTGAATTGAACAGTATACTAGTTCAGGGGAATTTGTTAGTTGTGGGAAGTTTCACTTACAGCTTTACTTACAGCTAAACTTTCTACCTGTGGTTGCCATGCTTATTCCGATGAACTAAAATAAGTGATACCTGGAAACTAAAAGTCCAGTGTAATTTTCCACAAGTAAGCTGCAGTGGCTGGGCAGTGTCATAACAATTTGCAATGAAGTGATTGCACTTCCTTACACCTTTAGATTTGGATCTGCTTCCAGAACTGCAGCAACCTGCAATCCGTTCAATGATGGGGGAAAACGAGTGCTAACAATATAAGAGTATCAAGAAAAATAGAAATTCCAGTTATTTTTTCAAAAGGCCCTTTGTGAAATAATTTTTTTAAAATTTTTTTAAAAACATGACATGTAGGCTATCTGGAGGACAGAATAACTGGTGGGGTGGGAAGTCTGTCCTTCCTTTTATCTATACAGTAAAAAAGAAACCAGACTTGTTTCTGTTGAGTATCTCTAAAACGGAGGAAAGCTGGCAGAGAAAATAAGTTCTCTTCCAAAAATTATTCAGGCTCTGAGCCTGCAGCCATGTATCATGGTTGCAGTACTACTTCCACCTGAGGAGGCATAGGAAATGGGAGCTTTCAAGCAAGACCAAAAGATCTGAGTTGTACAGGTGAAGAAGGGTGCTATCACATGCCTAAGTCAGAACTTGATTTCATGTTCTTCCTGGCACCACTGCAGCCTGTCCATCAAGAGTACAATTGTTATCAGTGATGAAGGTGTTACTGAATCATCTAATACTTTAAATGGGAATTGGTGGTAAAGCCTTGAAATTTCATCTGCTTAAAAGAAAAAAAATCTGTATCTACCTCTACTCCACCCTCTGCTTTGTATACTCAGTACTACTTGAATCATCTGGTAGTAAATTAAGATTATGAGCTGTTGTGCAGCCTCATGATGATCATGTGGTTGATTGTAGTTTCAACATGATTGGCAGTGCCAGCAGTACTTTGCTGAACTTTTTCCATGAAAAATGGGAGAGGCAGCGTTTGCATATGCTACTGTCTTCTCAGTGCTCTCGAATTAAAAATAAGCAGTTTTGTTCTTAACTACACTGAAAACTGTTTCAGTGGAAACCAGCTTGATGGTTAAGTTTCCTGGACCAACTCCCTGTCTTTAAATGAAAATTGGACTTAGTCCCTCCTGGGAAGAACTCCCTCTGAAGGGACTCTTTCCCTGTCAGTTTCATCAGGAGATGAGGAATTGTGAATATTTTATTCCTTATTTCCCCACTTACAAGGTCAAAATATGATGGAGCAATTATTTATCTCAACAGATTATGAAAAACTGGAAAACTCACTACCTTGAAAACTGTGGCATTTGCTATTAAAATGGACTTAGATGTATTTTGAGCCTCCTAGTGTCTAGTGCCCTATCCCAGTTCTGCCAGTTCTGTTTTCTGTTTGGTTTCATTTTAGTTGGTTGTTCTGTTGTTTTTTGTTTTTTTTTTTTTTTTTTATGCCTGCAAATATTTATTTTGCTTTATTCTTGATCTCAAAAATCGTTGTATTCAGCTTTGCCTGCAGCTCTGCTGCAGTATTAATAGTATCTCTGAAATTAGAGACTTTTCCTATGTTGGTTTCCCAATTTTATGATAATGTCATTAATTGAGGCATGTTCAGTATCTAGGTCACACATATGGCCCAGACAGGAGATGCTTGGTGACAGAGCTCTGTTTTGTTAGATGAATCACAGCCTTTGGCATGACTAACCACAGAATTTTCATGCTGTTCAAAGGAAAAGGATCAGCCTTGTTCACGTCCTTCTGTAACTAGTGTGGATGCATGTTCTTCAGTACTATAGAACTTCCTGTGTGCTCCTCTTTCAGTGAAGAGATTTCTGACCAGGCAGTTACCATGTATGCCTAAAAGCGGTAACATTCCAAATAGATTTTGGTTTCCATATAGAGAAAAGGTAAGGTGGGTTGTTACTGCAAGTAAGGAAGTCAAGGAATGTGGTTCAGACAAGATGGGAAAACAATTAAAAATTTAGGCAACCAAGATTTTTCCTGTATTTAGTCTCCTGTTGTTATTCTGGATGGTGATAGCAGACACCAGAATTGGATTCTGTGTCAGTTGACAGTAAGGAGAAGAGAGAAAGTCAGCCTTAGGTCTACAGAAAATGAAGAATAATCTGCGTCAAATTTAAGGGAGAATTATTACAACTGATCAGCGCATCAAAGTTAAATTAATTGCACTGCGAGATATTTGCAGATGTGTCTTCTGTGAGAAAGATGGTGAGTTTTCTTGTTACTCTTCTGCCACTTGTTTGGATCAAGTTTCCATTATTAGTCTGTTACTGGCAGACCATAGGAACAAGGCAGCAGAGCAGTCTCACAAATTTGGGTAGAGGAGCTTACCGTACTGGGTTTTTTCCCCCAGTAATTTTAAAAAGATAAAAAAAAGGATAGGAAGAACATGTGCTGATGATTTTGATGTTCGTGTTTTGGACATGATGTTGATTTCTTATTTGTCATCAGTGTGATGTTATACTTCCCATCTTTCTTTCTTAATCAGAAGGCCTTTGATGTTAAAAGGGTTGGTTGTACGTCAGAGTTCCAATATGTTGATCCTTGCTTGTTAGCTTGTGAGCAAAAACTTCTTTTGGAGAGGTTATATAACATAGGTGTTTCCTGGGAAGTCTTGCTTGAGCCAGTACGTGTCCAGGTTGAGGTTAGTCTGTAGAGCTGAATTAGGTAACCATTCCTGATTTTGGGGCATTTATATGGCTGAGAGTGTCCCTCAGTTGAGGCCTAAAGACCAAATGGCTTCTTTGCTGCTCTGAGTGAAGGTTATTTTTTGACTAAAGCCTCTCTGATTTCTGGATCTGTGTTGAACTTATCCTCTCTAAGAGGAAAATGTCTGACCAGGGCTTTTCTGGACCTGCTATCAAATGTTTGTGAAGGTATCTTAGTGCCTTCCAGCCACTTAATAGTTGGATTGAGAACTGTTTTAAAGTAAGACTATTAGCTTGGTTTCTGTATGTTACAAAAAATTATGCTTTTATCTCCTTACCTTGCTTCCCAAAAATACTGATTGCCTGGCTTATGTTGCAAAGACCACAGTCTGCTCTATCATAAAAGTGACATAATCTTTTGTTTCCTAATGCCTACAGTACCACACATTAGAGAGACATAGTTTGGAGAGTTTAACTCGGTTATTCAAACTAGAACGTAAGTGCATACTTGCTCTGTTTTACAGCTGTCCTAACTCCAAAGGCAGAGTTCACAAACCACAGTGGAAGTAAACAGCAGCCTGTTTATCTATTTACACTTGCTCCAAATTAAGTAAGCTGTGTATTGAATCGTCTGATAGTTCTTATGTTAGTATCTCAGTTAAGAAGGGTTTCAACTGCTGTAGAAGAGATTTTTGTCTTGTTTCATGTATCTTGCTGTGAAGTTTCCTTGTCGTAAGTCTGCAGGTAATGAACTTAAAACTCCTGGAGGAAAGTTCACAGAAAACAGCTTATACTGAATGGACAGTTTGGAGAAAGATCTTTTTTTTTTTTAACTGATGTTCATGGTGTTTGTTACTTTGTTTTGTACATAGGCACCGCTGAAGTTTAATGCTTACTACTTTCTTTGAGATAGCAGTAGATGATTAGTGGAGAAAGGTCTCTTATGCATCTGCCTTCAGCTGAAATAAATTATATAGACCATTTTGCTTTTGAAAGATAAAATTTTGGATAAGTTATGAATATGCGTTCTTTTATGTTGAAACAAATCTTTAGTGATGACAGTTGTGGGTGTAATGCTGCTGTTCTCTAGTAAGTTTGTTCTTTGAGTGAAGATTGCAGATGGTATACTATGCAAGACCACCTACTGTTCTGAAGTTGCTGCAGTGCATGAGCAGAATTGAAGTAATGATTGAAGAGCCAGATCTGATTTGTTTTGGTTTTATACGCTATTAAAGTGCTAAATCTATTGAAATTTTAGTTCTGCTTGCACATCAGGTTTTGAAATGTCTAAAAGAAAACACAGGCCATAAAGTAAAAATCCTTACAAACTTCTAACCATTGTCCTGGCATTCTTTGGGCACTGTTTGGAGCTAGCCCACAAAGAATACATGTCCTCTGAATAAACTGGTATATTCTAATAATGTGTATTATTTATTTAAATATTTATTTATTCAATTTATTTAAATTTCTCTTGTATTCCTCTATAAAGAGTGGCAAGTCCTGCTTGTCTCTTGTGAAAGCAGTCATGTGCTGCAGGAGAAAACCTGAGTTCCAGTGCACTTAGTGGTTTAAAACTGAACATCATGGGCAACTGGCTCTAGTGCCTTCCGTTCTGCTTTGCTTATGACTTAAGGAGAGTGGTTTGTATAGGAGGAGGGGAGAGAGGAATGGTATTTAAGTTGTGAGACATCTCTCCTTGATACATGGATTACTTAGTCCATCTGGATGTCTTAGTTTCCTAAAGATCAGATCATGAAGCATAGTCACACAAAATTGTTTATAGATGGGCAGCCATCTGTTCCTTCATATTTAATTTTATCCTTCTGTGCTTTATTTCTAAGATACTTATTTTTTGAAGCCCTATTAGAAAATTGTTTAACTTGTTTCTTTATTTCTAGTCCAAGGCCAACGAAGTTTACAGAACGCCCTCGTCCCGGAGTCCAAATGATCTGTTCCTCTTTTAGTGCTGGTAAAAGACTTCTGTGTTTTTTTTTCTTTTTCTCCGTTATATTGCTATATAACAAGTCATTTGGAAAGTATAGTGATAAAAGTATAATACATTTACTATAGCGTATTTCTTGTTAATAAGATACAGTCGAGTTAAAGTAGCTATTAAAAACCCAAAAACTTGAAGTAGAAATTCAGAATCTATTCATTAATGCTTGGTAATATGGAAATTCTTGAAAACAGTTAAATATGTAATGTTGAAAGTAAGTCTCTTGTGACTGCCAGTCTTTTAAAACATTGTGTATACCTTTTTGTCAGAGTGATCTGACTTTATCTGAGGTGGCTTTATCTGAGGTGGAGTTTATGGGGACTGGGACAAGGAGGTTCTTATGGTCTGAATTTCATTGATTCCAGAGTTGGCTATTGAAGAATACAACCTAAATAATAGGATAAAGTATCAGAATGACAAACTTATTTTCAGGAAGCTTGCTAAAGCTCAAATTTCATTCAGTTTTTGTTACGATTGAGGATTCTGAGGCCTTAGTCACAAAAACATTGCTGCTGTTGGCTGATCTTTCAGGTACATCTGCAGATATGTATTTATCTGAGAGCATATGTGAGGTAATTTAATTCCAGTTAAACTTTAGAGTTTCTAAATCTTGTTTTTATTTAAAGATTAGTTGCACAGGTGAAATGGGATACAGCTATAGAGGGAATCCATATAAGTATTTGATGTTACAGCTGTACGAAAATACTGTAATAACGTTAGATTGCCCTTTCTGCTTAAGTCTTATTTGTTTGTTTTTTCTCAGGTGGAATGTTTCTGGCCACTGGAAGTACAGATCACATCATTAGGGTTTATTTCTTTGGATCAGGTCAGCCAGAGAAGATATCAGAGTTGGAGTTTCATACTGTAAATACTTTTAAAAAAATTACATATGTATTTGATTAAAATAATAATTTGGATAAATTTGGATATTCTGTATTCATTGTTGACTCTTTTTTTTCTTTTTCTACTCTTTTTTTTATATAGGACAAAGTTGACAGCATTCAATTTTCTAATAGTAGTAGCAGGTAAGCAGACAATTTGTTTATTCAGAGCTAGTTTTTTGACTTGGTGGACATTTGTAAATACCAGTTTCAGCTGGAAGTAGCTGTTTACAAAAAAATTAGTTTTTGCTTTGAGATTCATCTCGTTAAATAATCTGTATCTACTGGATTCTTGCTGGTTTATTTTAATAATACAGGGGGCTCAGGATTACACTTTTGCAGGTCTTCAATTTTTTTACTGGTGTGGGAGGTGGTTTTCACTTTGCACCAGTAGTACAGTATTCTGACGCTGTTTGGACTTACTTATAGCTTCCCTTCTCAAGTTCTAAATTTTGGGACTTCAGTTTTCAAGTGTCTTTTCTGTACAGATCTGCCTTTGATGTCCAAGTAAGTTTTTTTATTCTTTTGTTAGATTTGTGAGTGGAAGCCGTGATGGAACAGCACGAATCTGGCAATTTAAGCGAAAGGAATGGAAAAGCATTTTATTAGATATGGCTACTCGCCCAGCAGGGTAAGTAGTGTAAAATGTTCTGATATCAGGTAGATACTTAGAGGCCACTGATATAATTTGCTGACTTATCGGGGGAGGGGGGAAGAAGGGGGAAATGCCTTCTCACAGTCTTACTGTTTAAATGCACAATATGCTTGTCTAGTTGTTGAAGTCAAATGAAAAGAAATATTTGACTATATATTCAGCTGTGAAAGTAGCTTGTCATCATAATAGCTCCACTAGTATTTTGGTTAGATTAAAAGAATAAAAGATACTCAAAACGCATTAAAGGTCAAATTTATATGGCTTTTTACATAGGTATTTATTCCTAAAGTGAGAAAACCAGGTCAGATCTGTTCTTGAGACTGCTTGTGTTTTAGTAATATTTAAAGATACTGTGGAAGCTGCATGCCCGGAAGAACAGCATTGAGTTCTTCATACCGTGTGGCTGAACAGATAAATCACTGGCTCTGTAATAGGTTTTCATTTGTTAAAACAGGCTAAGAATTTACAGGACTTTGTAGGTATGGGAAACTTCTGTACACTGGAACAAGCAACAAAAGAGGCCTGAAGATGGCGAATAACTTAGTAGGGCTTGTGGCTTGCACCGTTTTATTTGGCATGGAGGAGGTTTTTCCAGCTAACATACATTAGAAAGATTTAAGGGGTAAACTTTTTTCCCTGTACTAATAATTCTGTGTGGTTTGAAGGGTGATATTTAATAGGGGAAAAAACAATTACTTCAGGTATAATCCTGTGGAAGGATGTCTGAACGGCCGAGAGAAGGATGGAAGTGAAGGCTAAATCTGATCTAAACGTCTAATGAAATTGCATCTTGGAGTATCTTGTCAGTTATGGGCAGATGCAACAAAACAAGGATATAAAACTGTTGGACAGGAGCGTATAAAACACTGGTACTCTGAGAACAGATTGAGTTGGTCTTTCTTAAAGTGCAGACTGTAAGAATTCTTAGTCTTACCTAATCCTGGTAAAAAGTAGGAATGAATTCTTCATCATGGTCACAAATTCTGTGAACTTCTTTAAGGATCTGAACTGCTTATTTCAGCAAAGCACCTTTAACTGAATGCTGCGTTGTCTTTTCCACTAGAGGCTAAGTGCAGTTCCAAATTTGATGTTTTCTGCACAAGCACAGTTTTGTCAAAGAAAATGAAATTACTGCACTGAAAGGAAAGAGTGAATTCAGCTTATAAAGCCTCCTTGGTTCTGCAATGAATCTAGAAGAGAATCTGGCTATAACTACGTTTTCTATTATTGAGTTGTTCAATATATACTATTGTGTAATGGAGTGTTTACCGTATGGAAGATTTTGTATTTTGTCTGCCTACTTGGTGGTAACATGCTGTTGTTGCATTTGGTTGATGTTTTCCCAGAAATTAATGTACTAGAGAATTCAGTGTTGAATCATCTCAAAACCAGTGACAAAAATGGAATTTTGGAGTATTCTGATAGATTGTATTACAGATGGCTAGTGTTGAGGTTTCATAGGGATAAAAATAAAATACATGCAAGATAAAGCACCATTATTATTGATAGTAAAGTGATGTAAGGGTGGTGGTATAGTACCTAAATATAGGCTGAGAATTTAAAGATATCAGAATACCTCTCTCCACTTTTGTAACTACTTGTTACAAATACTCTTCAGGACAAATTACTGCTCACTGGTTGACTAGTTTGAATTTTTACTCTTCAGATGTCACAACAAATACTGTAGCTATCAAATTGAATTGGCTTAGGTCATAAATATCAGAGGGAACTTTCTGGAAAAACAGATCAACATATTCTTTAAGAGGATTCTAGTCATTCTTTAAGCTACAATTGTTTTATGGTTGCATGTGCTGCATAATAGAAAACATCTTGTTTTTTCAGTTTCTTGAGGAAGTAATGCTTCTCTTTATAATAAAGAAAAATAAAGAAGTATTTCACGTGTTAGGGACATAAAAATGTTTTGGAAAATTAGGATTGCTTCAAAACTTTTTGCTCTTGTTTTAGGCAAAGTTTACAAGGAGTTGAAGATAAAATCACAAAGCTGAAAGTGACCATGGTAGCATGGGACCGCCATGACAACTCTGTTATAACTGCAGTAAATAACATGACTCTGAAAGTTTGGAATTCTTTCACTGGCCAACTCATTCATATTCTCATGGTAAGGTGTTCCATCTTGATGTTTTAATCCTGAATGCAAAATTTAAGTATGCATTATTAAAATTACTCCTTATGTGGTTTTTGTTGTTGTTCACTTGTTTGGGTTTTTCTGGTATTTTGGGGTTGTTTTTTCTGTATGAAAACTGCCTTAGCAGATGTTTCTGGATAACTGAAGGGTAATAGAGATGTCTGTCAGCTGCATATTAGAAAATAAAGCTTTAAAGTTGCAAATAACCCTTGCTGTTCAAGATATCTGAAACTAATTTTTGGACTCTTTTTCCCTGATGTGTGCTCTTGAAAGAGAGAATGAAACAGTTGTTTCTTTTTACCCTTATTTAAGTTGACAAATGTTTTGAAATTCCTTTAATAGGTAAATTTACCGTTTCAGCAAAGACAGTTCTGCAACTTAATTGTTTAATGAGTATAAAAAAATAGTCTTGTAGCTAGACTAAATCAAACATCATTTTTATCTATGTCTGATACTTTTTTTGTAACTGAGAAAATAGGTAACTAGATGCTCAGCCAGAGATGGAAATATTTCATAGAAAGCTTTAAAATTCAGTATTAATTTTGGAGATATTGTTCTCTAGCTTCTAGTTATGTATCTATTTGATTCTTTATGGGTCTAAATAAAATTTCTAACTGCTACTCTGCTATACAGTTTGAAATATGCAGAGCATTAAGACCAAAAGTACCAAATGTTATGGACTCTAATCTTTTAAAATCTTACCAAAAGTGTTAGGAAATACTTGTGAAGGTAATATACTTGACATACTTCTTAGGAAGCTAGAATTGCAACTGGAAAGAAAAGAATATAATACAGCAGTGAAAAAAAAATATGTTTAAAGTAGTTATTTGCTGGACACTTAAGTTAATATTGCTTTTACTATTGGTGTTATATTGATTTAAGACAATCCTCTTGTTCATCTTGCTGTATCTTTTAATTTTAGGGACATGAAGATGAAGTGTTTGTACTTGAACCTCATCCATTTGATCCAAGAGTTCTCTTCTCTGCTGGACATGATGGAAATGTCATAGTTTGGGATTTGGCAAGAGGGGTCAAAGTCCGGTCTTACTTCAACATGGTAATTATTGTGCTTTATGCAGATATGCCAAATCAACCTTCCTAAACTTTTTGCTCTTAGTACATTATATAGGCCACCTTGAAGCATGCATTTGTGTACAGGGCAAGATCCTGCATCCAGTGAAGTCCAGATAGATTCCTATTCAGTTTAGTGGGGCAAAGAATAAATCTGTAAAACATAATAAGTTGGGTTTTTTCTGTTTCTCATAGTGTCACCTTTCTATATGCTTCATCCACATGATGTTGAGGTACTAGTTTATGTTGTCAGACTTCATGCGTAAGAGACAGACAAAGTGACAGAGACCCTGCTTTTCAGTGCTCTGTCTCCTGCCTGGGGAACCAAGGTGGAACTTGGTTTATTTTTGCATTACTAATTCTTAATCTGGCTAAAGCTCTTCAGAAGTCACCTGATCTCATACAATGTTGTTGTGTGCTGCCTGGGCCCATTGGACAGAATGCTGTCAGCCTTTCTGTGTAGAGCTTCTCCACATGCAGGTTTCAAATTTGGTCTGTTCTGCACTAAACTAATTCTTCTGGAAGATGGATGCAACAGGTATTTCCATCTGTTTCTTGATATTAAGTGGGTCTTTGTACATGCCTTTTTTTCTCAGGAAGGTAGTGATGTGTTGTGCAATTCAGGCTGTCTCCTGGAGAAAGTGACAAAAGTCTTTGTAGAATGTGGGCAAACATTGAGAATGCTGAGAGTAGGCAAATGGGCTTCATCCAGCCTTCAGCCATAGTGGAATAGCAGTCTTGGAGACCAGCATAACAAAAGGCATCTGAAGAAGAGACCTGCCATGGATGTACTCACCAAAAAAAGGAGCCGTTAGAAATGAAGTCAAGTGAGGAAGGTCACTCTGAGCCTAAAGAAAGATTCTGAGATTCGTAGTGTACCATACAGATCAGAAAGCCTTTGAAGAAATTCTGCCCAGTTTAATGGAGGAGAGAGGAGCCTAGACTCCTTCAGTACTGACCTAGGTTCAGTAGTGTTCCCTTTTCATTGATTTCTGTAACTGGATTTATGAAGGATCTGAGACATTTGTCTTGGAACTGTGTGTACAGATCTTCATTACTCGATGCTGTTCACTGTTACCAGTTGAGGTGTATGTTCTCATTGCATGGAATTGCCTTTCCAGTACTAGTCAAAATGTATGTGATAGTTTTCATGGAATTTAAGGTCAGAAGAGACTGAGCTCATCTATTCTTTATAAGACAAGCCTATTTAAGAGCTATCGGAATTTAAATTATAGATGGCTGTGACAGAAGGCAAACCCATGAAAGACTGGAATAATTATTTCAAGGGTGCAGTGCAACACAAACATCTAAAAATGATAAAAATCACACACATTTTAAGATCTTTGGAATCAGAGAAATATGTCGACAGTCAGAAAAATCTCAGCAGCTAGTAATCTGTGCTTCATGCTAGAAGTGAATATGGGAAAATCTGCCTACTGGGTGAGGTGAGGGGAATTGTCAGTCTGGCAATCAGTTTGTCTCAAGCCAATAAATAGGTCATATGGGCCAGGTATGCAAGAGAGGCATCTCTTCACAGTCTCTGAATATTTCAGCAGCCAGTCTTCCATGTCTGATGTTTCAAAAGACATAGGTGGAAATTAGAGGTTTTCATAGATGACTGGAAGGGGGGGAAATGCTTCTAGATTCCATAGTCACCTTTGTAGAGCTGCAAATGTTAAGTGTTATGGTTTACTGAGGGAGGGCATGAACACATACATTGCTGCCAGTCGTCTCCCAACTGACATATCAGGTGGGAACATTATCAGATTAGCCAATATTAAATTATCCTGATAACCACAGTTACCTTCATTGACTTGCTCAATATGTCATCTCATACTTCTGAGAAATAGTATTCATGTTTAGGGAATGGGAAGTTTTTACAGATTGAGTTCTTTTGGCTCAGACAGGGAATGTCATCTGGAGGAATCAAACCTGAAAGTTGAATGACACGAGAATCCTGATACACAGTTCAAGAGCTTTGTATTGTCATGCCTGATAAGGCAGTGTCTGTGGTACCAGAACTGCCACTGGGTGACTGTGTTATAACAAAAACTCCTTAGAAAATAATTCAGACCGTGAGGTGTTGGTTGAAAGATGACTGTTATCTTAATGTTAATCCAGTCAGGTATTCCTATCCTAGATGGGTTGCTTGGTACATCTAAAGCCTTGTGGCGAATCCCAAAAGTTGAGTTGGATATTTTTGTTTGTGCCACCCATCCCCAAATCCTTCATTGTCAGCATCAAAAAAAAAAAAAAAGGAGGATGCAAGCAGTGTCCATTTGTTTGAAACTTAATTTCTTTCATCCAGTAAGGGAATGTGAAATTGTAAAGCCATAGTAACCAAATACACTTTTTGTTTTGTGTTTAATTTAACTGGAGGAATCAAAGTTTGTGCTTTGATGGTTACAGAGAAGTGTCATGAGGAAACTCTGGTGGTCCTACAGATCATTCTCTCACATGTTTTTATGCTTAAGATTTGCTATTATATCAGTTGGCACAGTCACAGTTTGTTTGAAGAATCTTCAGTCTATTTGTCAGATTTTGGTCTTTATAGTTACTAATAAACTCAGTCCCATAAGCGACTGTCTACATACATGGGTTTACTCTCAGTAAGTATGTCTGTATTTTATATATTCTGTGTTTTCACCTATAGTCTTCGCGTCATTTGATCTAGGTCTGTAAGTATTGCATAATTATGTGCTGGACTGCATGAGCATTCAGAACTGCTTAATTCAGTGACTCCAGTCAGCTAGGCTCAGGGAATGTGTCCTTTATGCCAGAGAATGAAATTTGCCATAGAAATATCAAGAGTGTGAGAGGGTTAAAGCTTTCTAGGAGATTTTGAGATGCAGAAAGTAAGTCCTGAGATGGTTTTAAATTGCATGGGCAAATACAGGTACTTTTTGGTTTGTGCCATGTATAATACCCTTGCCAGTCCTGACTGAATGCAGCTGCTAATGAAAAATGTGTTGTCAGTGTATTTTTTGTCATTCATTTTTCCAAGGAATCAGTGAGGTCATGGTTTTGGTGCTGTAATATTAGGGCAGTTTCACATGCTGTATTTCCCAGGTACAGATAAGCATTTAGCAGACTTCTGAAGAAACAGGGTAATGAAAATCTGAAGTGGTTGCTGCAGCCAGCTATTTCAGAGCTTAAATATTTCACAAAAATAGTGGGTTTGCTACAGAATGATAGCACAAAACCTTGTAAATATTTAAATTGTGACCCATTACCCAGGGCCTAGATTCACTGAACTAATGTACTGCTGTGGTACCTAAGTATTGGGGACCAAGGTCCTTAGTCTCCAAAGTGGAATGTAGTATCCTACCAAATCTTTAGTTTACTGAGTGAGATACGAGATTTAGGTGTCTCCCCATTCCAGGAGAAAAATATGCACTGAGTGGTGGGGTTAGCTGATGAAATACACTGTGTGATTATATAGAGACAGATTTAAAATGCAGTTTCTTACTGAAAGCTGTCATGAGGCATGTCCGTTGTGTGGTAAGGCATTTTCCAGTAACTGAGGGAAGTCTCTGCTCTCCTGAAAGGAGTGTGCAGGAGAAGGTGACACTCATCTTTTGGGAATGCTTTAACTAATGTTAAGCTGCTGAGCTGGGAAATAGAAGTCCTAGATTCAATTCTGTCCTTGATGGGAAGGTGTTCAATTCAGTGTCTGTTGCTTACCAAAGAGGGTATCTCGGCTATAAATGTTCTAGACAGGACTTTTTCCCAACTTTCTCTTGAAGTTGTGCCACTGGCAAGGCCAGGTTGGATGAAGCCTTGCATGGCATGGTTTAGTGTGAGGTGTCCCTGCTTATGGCAGGGAGATTGGAACTAGATGATCTTAAGGTCCTTTCCAACCCTAACTGTTCTACGATTCTATAATTCTATATAAGCATAT
>JBCJKH010023173.1:0-14818 GCA_039877255.1 Loriculus beryllinus | reverse complement strand
CGTGAGTACAAGAAGACTTTTTATTTTTTTAATATCGTCTCAATGTGTGAAAGAGGCTTCAGGTCATGGTTTTGAATTAGATTCATAGTAACCACACTAAAGACACTTCACTTTTGTTCTGGTGGAGAGCCAGGTAGAAATGACAATCAGACCTTTCAGTTCTATCCATGAGCATTACAAAACATCGCTTCTGGGTGTGTTATCACGGTCCAGCCACACATGGTTTTCTGCATGGATGCAAAAGTAGCTTACGCTTTAAAGTTAACCTGCAAGAAAGGGATGCATAGGTAGAATACTTCACCAACTCCCAACTTATATTTCTGCCTCCGACTCCCATTATTAATGAACTCATTCACTTTCATAAAAACAACTACACAAGGCCTTCTAACCATATCTATAAAACTACTTAATGCTCTTTTCGAAACAAGGCACCTTACAGCCATAGTAATTGCAGTTTTACTAGACCTTTAAATGAGAAGCAGATACTTATTAAGTTTTGATATGGTGAGCTGATTAGACAAGTTAAACATAAAGGCACAATTTATGCACACACTATAACCACATGTGCATGCAGTGCAGTTCTTACATTGGTGTTTTCCATGGCAATAGGAAATCCTGCTAGGTACACAGTTTTATACCACTTACAGGTTACAAGTAGTAAAGCGAAAAATGCTACATTTTGCAGGAAAATAATATTCATAAATCTCCAGCAGTGAATTACCGTATAACTCAGAGCTGTCTTTGTTTTGCTGCTGCTACGAATTCAATTCTATTGCCAGTGCAGAAACAATAAACACAAAGACCAAAGTGGAAACCACTCCCCTCACATTTGGCAAGTGTTTATATCCAATTTACAACTGGACTCTGAAAACAGCTTCTGAAACAGTACTAATAACAAAGAATTTCCCACAAATTATCATTTTTTTTTTCTCCTAGTGAACTGAAGCAGTCCATTGTGTACAAGTTAAAGATGTCTTCTAATGTCCCACCTGGCTTTCCCAGTTCATCTGTCTGTTCTGTACCTCTCTCAACGTGAATCATGTTTATTTGCCTTTTTTCTTATTAGGCAACTCAATGGATTGTGCGTTAAGGAGGTCTCCCTTATACAGTTCTCACAAGGGGAAGACTATGCTGCCTAAGCAGCTTTTGAATTCCTCTTGATCTGCCACAACTGGGCATTACTGTATTTTTTGCATGTTGATATGGCTGTTTTTCTGTGCCGAATTCAGGATCAATGCTCTGCTCTGTTACAGTGCAGTAATTTTCTTGCTTCAAGAACATAGGCTTTTATCAGTAATGATACCAGTGCAATGATCTCAAATTGATTAATTTGTTGAGATGCATTACCCACATGTAAAATGGTCTGTACAACCTACGTTTTATCTGACTTTAGTTCATTACAAAATAAGATGTGAGAAAAAGTTAGCATTCTTTCACTGTACCCTATTTGTATGGCATATACTGTATGGTGGAGGATTTCTGCTAACATTTTTATATCTGGATTTAAAAGCAACTCAGAAACTGAGTCAACAAAGACTTCACACATGCAGAACATTAGGAACCTGAGAGTTTGAACTGCTCATGTGCTTAAGTACCTTGCAGATTCAGGGCCACAATGATTGGAAGAGTTAGGAAGTACACGAGGAAAAAATATTTATCAAAGGCTAATCATATATTCTGCCTCTGGCATAAGAAGATTACCACAGGAAAATGGAAAGAATTTGTCTCCCCCTGTGCAGTGTTGCACAAAGAGTGATTTTCTTTTAATGCAACAAGCATTGGTTAGTATTAGGCACCAGATAGAAATGTGGTGAACTAATTGTCTTATCTGGCATCACAGGCCTTATGTGTGATTTATGAGTATGGATGTGACCATACAACTAAGCTGTTCTACCTCACAGTGACAACAGTGACTAGCTCCAAGGGAGCTATTTTTAACTTGCACTGATATAAGCAAGAAAAGAATGAGACCTCAATTATACTTAAACACCTGAACTAATTGTGGTTTTCAACCTCCTTCAAATTTTCCAATAGAGGTTTGGGACCTCTACAGTGAATTTAAGTCTCCTGAAAACTGGTTTGCTTTTCTCCCATATCTTTTAAAGACATTGGAAACAGTTCACAAACCCCAGATGTCCATAGACTGAGGCTGAAAGAATTTTGCTTTTAAGGGATCAGTAAGTCTCTAGGAAAAGCAAGTGAGCTGTCAGTACCTCATGTGGACAATAAAGACTTCGATTATCCTTATTACAAATATTTTGAATAATACGGCAGCATAAGAAAATTCCTTTTGAACAGAAAGCAGGAGGCACTATCTTGAAATAATAAAAGATTTCCACAAACTGTAAAGTTCCAGCATGCACAAAAGCAGTGGTTATGTTTTCTTTAAATATGATATACTGGGTATTGCCTGGCATTTTGCTACTTACAGTCTTTCTCAGAAGAACAGAATGTAATAGCAAAATGCACCAGAGTGATACTCTGAAGGCAAGCATATATATTTCTTTATTTCTTAGGTCTAGCATGGTCACAATTTTATAGTTTTCCATTTACTAGTTTATATCTGAACACAGAAATGTATATGCACAATCAAGTGGAGTATGAAATAAGTAAATAAGATAACCTGTCATTAATATGATAAATACATCTCCTTGAAACATATCATTTATTCATGACTTTTTCTAGTTAGCTCAATAATCTCCTTAATTACTGTGAGGTGAAGCCCCCGTGAATCAGAGGGACTGATGGAAGATCTCTTTCCATTTGCATTCAACTCTCTGCTATTCAGACATGTAAAGCACTGCTGCTGAGAAGAGGATCCACAAATGTCCAATGGAAATTAAAGATACTCCCATGGGACTGGCCTGTTGGGAACTCTGAAGCATTGACATTCTTTTTCTCTTCTACCTTGTTTATCTGCTTGTGGTTAGACAGCATGCCATTCCTAGGGGGATGAAGGCTGAAAATAACCCTTACACCTACTACTGCTGTGACCCATTCTGGCTGATCCTGTCCCTGAGGTCTGCTTAGAAATTACAAGTGCCATGGACTCAGCTTGACTTCTGTCACACCTAGATCTACGATACTTGTCCTCCAAGGAGCATCTTGCTTTCTAATTGATTTTCAGGTCCATTTACACTTGTCAATACTCATCTGTAAATACCATCATGATTTAGCATATATCTGGTTGCAATTCTTTTTTTTTCCTCCATTTAGTTTTAATAGCAGAGATTGACAGGTGCTCTTTTAAGACCTCTAACAGAGCATTTTGGGCCTGGTTAACACAGTGTTTCTTATGGTTTTCATTTCTCTTTCTGTAGGTTCACCAGCAGTAACCAGAACATTGTGGGACCATTTCTACATCCAAGTGTGTTTATTAGTGAAAATGTAAGTAAGGAAAATGTTCTGGTAAAATCTCCTGGGATTGACTTTCACATGTAAATCATATCTATTGTATTAAAAAAACAGTCAATGCAGTCAGAGGTTGTCACATCAGCTCATTTTACAAAGAAATATATGTGCCAGTCCTCTGTATAGATCTCTCTATATATCTTTCTATAATCTGAACTTCAGTAAGGATGTTCACTGGATTTTCTGTGGCCTATGTGCAAAAAGGATCACCCTGTGATGGTTAACATTGTCAGACAATTGTCAAATTATGCTGGGAAGGCCTTTGTCTTTAGTAAAAATGGTAGATACAGTCCACAGTTTTTCAAGGGAGGCTTGTTTGGAGGGTTTGCCTCATCAATAAGGCAAAATGGGATGATTGCAAAACACCCCTTACAAACATTGTCTGTGAACACGCATTCTGGTTTGGCTGCTACAGTTTCAAGTTTCCTTCATTTCAGTAAGTTGGCCTTATGAAGTGGTCACAGAAAGATAAAAGAGGAAGTAGAGGAAAGCAATTTGCAATACCAACAGAGGCTTAAGCATAAAACAGAGAAATAATGATGTATTACATTGTCTCTGACTAGATGGAGAGTTTTCTTCCATCCATCAAGGCAGAACTGTAAATACAGGAATAGTCACTTCCCAACATCTTTAAAAATTACCCAGCAGACTAGGGTAATCTGATTATTAAAAAACCTAACCAGACCTCTCATATAGCCTAAGGGAACTTCGGAACTTCTAGATCTGCCATTGTAGCTGGGCTGGGAGATCTAGATTTTCTAATGTGGTCCATCTGTGGCTGGCTAAGCTTCTTTAGGGATTCAGTAAGTTATCTTAACTTTAAAGTCACCATTTCAGCAAACTGTTTCAATATTGCCCTCCCATCTTACTCGAAATCTGTGCATATCATTCTACTCTGCTACTGAGCTGGCTTTCTTTTTTTTCCTTTAGCCATCTGCCCTTTGCAAAATTAGAACTTGCTCTGAAGAGAAGCATGCTAATATCATGCACTCTGACTCCATGCACACCTACATGCATGTGTGTATAAAATTTGTTACTTTACAGCAAGTAACAAACTGTGAATAGGAAAAATAGTTTTTTTGATAGAAGCCAAGCTTGATAAAAGGAGTGCATACTGTCGTGCCTGAAAGTATGGTATTAATAATTAAGCCATGCAATCATTACCTCAGGATATTATTTCTTAAATATCTCTTGCAAAGGCAATACTATTACATATGAATTATATCAATTTTCCACCAACAAAAAAAAATCCACAGAAATAGGAATTGAATTACACTGTCCAATTTGCTGTAAAGTTCACTGTACTTGAAGAAATTAATCAAAGCTACCACCACCCATTTTTATGGGAACATAAAATGATGTGAACTTCCATTTTTAATAAAGATGCATAGCTCTTTTATGAAGACTGACTAATAACACTGTAATGAACTGAAAAGCTACTGATACATTAAGAATGAAAGTTTTGAGGGATGTGTTTACTGAGTCTCCTGTTTCAAGCCAGGCAATACTTCTCTTTGAATCTGCCTATAGATAAACGGAAAATACAAACAATAAACTTGATTCAAATTCTGTATGAATTCATCTCCCACATATAAAAATAGCCAGTGCCATTATTTTTATCTCTCTACTTCCACCTAAATGATCCCTCAGACAGATGGGTCTACATTCTCCAGCAGTCTGAGACCCCATGCAGACATCTCCCTGTTGCCACAAATGCCTGTGTGTGGATGTTTCCAACCTGATTCAAAGGACTACAAGGCAATGAAGTTTACTTAGGCCCTAAATTCAGTAGGATTCGAAGCAGTGGCAAGTCTGTGTTCTCTGCGCAGGATTTAATCAGGAAGGCTGTCCCTCATTCCCCCAGAAAAATGTTAATTAATTAAAGTCATTGTATATTAATAAAATAATTAGATACTAAGCTAGTAATTTTTTTTACTGTGTTCATATAGTTTTTTCTCTTGAGTTTTGGTTGTGTATTTTTGTTGGTGGTTGGGTTTTTTTCTAACAGCCTAAGGAATAATGCAATTGTCCAGAATACGTATGAGCTGGAAAGCAGTGTGGGAATATCTCAGTCACAGCATAAAGTTCTCAGAGTGCTGTTTATCCAACCTGGAAGTGCTTCTTTCCTTTCTTTTGAACAACTGAACTGAAACAGGCAAAATCTGGAGTAAGGCAATTTTTTGTGTGCTTTTCTTGTTCTTCTGGACAGTCTTTCAGTTAACTTGTTCACCAGGTGTTTTCTCATTTCTCACAAATAACTGTCTAAATTGGAAACTATAAGAGGTTTACTTAGTTGCTAGAATTCATCTGGAGGAAATTTTCATGGCCTTTCATCATGGGTGGTCCTTTGCATTGGCTCTTCTTACCCCCTGCTCTAGTTAATATTTAAAACAACAAACAACTAAGGGCACTGTTTCATAACTGTGAGAGGCAAAGGGCTAATGAATAATAAAACTGCTACTAATAGACAAAGGTGGACTTCTTGATTATATTTACAAAATTAACTTAATCATTAGCATTTCATATGGTGCTCAGAGGCATCATATCAGGAGTCAGGGAATTGACTTGTTTACTTGTCTTTCCCAGCTCTGTGAATCTAAACATCAATCAAATGCTATAAAATTGTTTAGCTAGAACAATGATTACTCACTTTACCTACTTTTTTGGACCATTTCTGCAAAGCAAGATTTTTTCAGGAATATCATCTTCCCCTTTCGTACCCCTGCCTCCAACTTTCTCATTCTAACAATGTCCTTTCTGTGGGTCCTAAGAGGGACCACATGCCTCGTCTTAAGACCACTGAACTAGAGAGATGGCAACAGGAGAGAAATACAGTATTCCAGCTGGATAATCACCAAGCAGTCTGATTCACTTAGTCTAATGTTCCCAGTCAGATCCTGGCAATGAAATAAATATGTAGGAGGATGCAAACAGATTATTTTTAATTAAAATAATAAAAAGGTCCAAGCCATGGACCTCAGATTTGAACTCCTCTTAATTTTTTTCATGAAGAAGATTATCTGATCAAATCTTCCTCTGAACCCATCCCTCAGGTTTTTAGGTTGATTTGAATTCAAAGCCAAATGGGCCTGCTTGTCTGCTTCTAAAAGACTACTCTGCAAATGCTCCCCATTTTGTCAACCCAGACGTGCAGTTCATCTTCAGAACTCTTCAGTTCTGGATCTGTTCCACTAACCTACCTCTGGGACAACATCCATCTTAGACCTTTTTGCTACATTATTCTCATTATTACTTACACATTTTTAAAGATCTGGGCTTAGGTCAAGGTTCCTCTATGTTAGGACCTGGACATTTTGGGATATCCCAACCACAAAACGTTCCTTTTTTCTCATCAGGGAGAAATAGACCCTGTAAATCATGTTGGCAGGATTTGGGGTCTGCAGTAAGAAGGCAATTAATTATTGTTATTATAATAATTATCTTTTTGGGGTCTCCTGGATCAGGATTAAGGCTCTGCAGGTGCTGAACAGCATTGCTGTACAGAACCTCAGTGGCAGCTGGCACCAGCTGGAATCCCATTTCCTGCTCACCAGAGCTTCAAAATATGTCATTACATGTAGAGAAAAGAGGGAGAAATGTTGTTTGTCTTTTAACTTCTCTTAAAATCTGCATTTGTCTACAATGCACCACTGGCAAAACTACCACTGATTTAAATAAAAAACAAGCACAGAAAATTAAACAGACTAAAGTCATGCCTACATGTGCATAGAAGCATTTATCAGATTGGCCCATGTATTAAAAGGCCTTTTTTTCTTTCTGGTGAGCCAAGAGTGAAATATTTTCAAAGGCTTGTGCTGTAAACAGAAAATCCATGATTTAAATTAATGATTTATTCCTTTAAAGTCAGTGTGGAATCTATCATTGGCATGATAAGATGCACATTGTCTTCTATCTGCATATAACCATGTAACTGTGCAATATCTGGCAGTGAATATGAAAAAAAAATCAATTTTTCCAGGTTTCAAGCATATCTCCTGAGTCTGAGATATGTCTCACTTGTTTTTCAAATATCGCTACAAGTAATTTAAGCTCCCTGTTCAGAGAAAGAACTTGTCTTTGTGTGGGTGCACAGATCTGTGTTACCTGATTGGCATTAATTTTTACCTATTTCAAACAGAAAGATTTCAGTTCTCTTCCAGCATTGATTTTTTTTCACAGGAAATGATCAGTAGGAGACTGCCTGATCCAAAGTTCAAGGAAGTCAATGTGCAGTCTCAAGCTTTGGTGAAGTCTTGATCACACTTTTGAGCCTGGATCCATTAAGGGTCTTAAGGTTCAGCTTCCACTGAAGATTTGGGAAGACCTGGAAATCTTGATTTTAACACTGAAGTCCTCAGTTCTGCATGCATGATGAGTATTCAGCTTTCAGAGAATCTGCCAGAAGACACCACCAGGTGCTGGCCTAGATCAGTCTTGTATCTGATGTAGATCTGTATTTTCGGTGTTCCAGAAAAGCTGGAGTTATATGCAAGTCATGAGATCACAGAACATCTCAGGCTACAAGGGGTTTCTAGAGATCATCTGCTCCAACATTCCGCTCAAGCCAGGTCACCTACAGGAGTCTACTCAGGGTCATGTTCACTTGGATTTTGAATATATCCAAAGAAGCAGACTCCACAACCTCTCCTGGCAACCTGTGCAAGCATCTGATCACCCTCATAGAAAGATAAAGTTTTTTCCCTGTATTTCAGTTTGTACCATTGCCTCTTGTCCCATTATTGGGCACCTGTAACTCTGTCCACTTTAATCCCCACATTGGGTATTTATACACACTGATATGACCGTCTCTGAGCCTTCTCTTCTCCAGACTGAACAGTCCCAGCTCTCTCAGCCTCTCTTTCTATGTCAGATGCTTTGAGCCCTTAGTTGCCTTAGTGACCCTTCATCCATTAGGACTCTAGTACATCCATGTCTCTCTTGCACCGGGGAGCCCAGGACTGGACACAGCATTCCAGATGATGTCTCCTTACTGGTGCTCAGTACAGGGGAAGGATCAATCCCTTTATACCTGCAAGGCAAAGCTCTTCCCAATGCATCCCAGGATGCTGTTTGCCTCCTTTTCTGCCAGACTACATTGTTGGCTTATCATCAATTTGTTCACCAGAACCCTCTGGTCCTTTTCTGCCAAACCGCTCTCTGTATGGTCCCGGGTTGTTCTAGTGCATGGGGCTGTTCCTCCCCAGGAGCAGATCTTTCTTTTTCCATTTGTTGAACTTCATGGGGCTCCTGTTGCTCCATTTCTCCAGCCTGTTGAGATCCCTCTGAAAGGCAGAACAACCATTCAGGCTGTCAACCAGTTCTTCTAGTTATGTGTCATCTGTGTATTTGCTGAGGGTGCACTCTGTCCCACCATCCAGGTCATTAATGAAGAGGTTAAACAGTGTTGGTCTCAGTATCAGTCCTGGGGGCAGCTAGTGACTAATGACTGGGTTCAAGGTGAACATCAAGCTGTAGATCATCACCCTTTTGAACCCAGCATTTCAGTCAGTTTTCAATTCACCTGACTGCCTCATATATTTAGTCCATACTTCACCAGGTTGTCTGTGAGGATGTTAAGAGATAGCATCAAAAACCTTTCTAGAGGTAAAACACATCCATTACTCTCCCCTCAGCCACCAAACCTGTGATCTCATCATGGCAGGCAATCAGGTTGATCAGACCGAATTTCCCATTGATAAAGCTGTGCTGGCTGCTCCTGATCATTTTTCAATCTTTCAAGTGTCTGGAAATGGTATCCAGGATTAGCTACTCCACCACCGTCGCAGAGACTGGGGTGAGGCTGGCCTGCCTTTAGTTTCGTGTCTCCTTCTTTCCCTTCTTGAAGACAGGAGTGACATTTGCTCTCTTTCAGTGCTCAGGAACCTCCCTCGCTTACCATGACCTTTCGGAAATAATCAAGAGCAGACTTGCAAAGACATCAGGCAACTCTTTGGTGCATCCCCATCAGGGCCATGGACTTGTGTCTGTCCAGTTTGTTTAAATGTTCCCTAAACCACACCAAGGGTAAGTCTTCCTTGGTTCATACCTTCCCGGTAAAGACCAAGGTGAAGAAGACATTGAGTACCTTGGCCTTTTCCATGTCCTTTATTACCAAGGCCCTGTCCCATTCAGCAGCAGGTCCCTGTTTCCCCCAGCATCTCTCTAGCAGCTGGTGTGCCCTGTGCTACAGCACAGCATAGCACAGCGTGCCATTGCACGGTACTTCTTCCAGCTACCTATGAGCACAACGTATGAAAATAAACAGGACACGACAGAAGCTGGGCTGAGCTCTGTGTTACCTTTCTGCACAGTGGGATTTCAAGCAGTGTGTACAAAAGTGCACCAGGGGCTGCAGAGGCTGACTTTGAAAGTCCAGCTGTGAATTCAAAGTGATATGAGTTCCAGCTTAAAGAAACTGTATTTTCCCCTCTCAAACAGATATTTCACCTTTCCCTTTGTCTGTCCTGTTGCTTGCCCTAAACTCAGCTTGCTCTGATGGGGTGTATCCTCAGTCAGTCAGTCATTCCCTCAGGCAGGGTGAGCTTCTGTTGCTTCATTTTTGGCAAAATCTGCAGCACAGATTTCTAAATGTCTTGTATTTATTTTATTGCATTTTTTTGTGTCTGTACATGAAACCTTATGTTTGGTGGGTAAACAGTGGATAAACATTTTTCACAGAGATTTTTATTTTTTAATAAACTAAGTAATTTTCTCAAATAGCTTCTTTCTTACTCTCCTTCATAATATCATGTGGAAATAGATGGTCTATTTCAACATCAGGGAACTGGAGGGATAAGAATAGAGACAGCAGTGTGGAAGCAATGGGTCCCTCTTCTGCCCATATGGTTCAGGTTTGCATTTTGGCTGGCATGATAATGTGATTGCTGGCAGATCGAATGTTTAGTCTCCAGAGCAAATAGCAGCCAATGAGTTGGGGTGTAATGTACATGTGGAGATGTTCATAATATTCCACACAGGCTGAACCTACAGCAGGAGCGAATTCAGCTGCAGTGAAAACAGAGATGCTGCATGAATCCTTCTGTCAGCACAGCAATGGCATTTCCAGGCTTTTGCATTTGGGAAGGGGAGGAATGTGCCTCTGGGGATGGAGCACGCTGCTACTCATGGATTCTCCTGTGGCAGGGATTTCTGACTTTGCCGCATAGAAGGTGATGTACTCTGATGAGCCTGAAAGTTACATTTCATCACTGCTTTATCACCCGATGAATCATTACAGCAGATGAATGTTAATTGCAGCTAAACAAATGGGCATGTCCTCTCTACCCCCAGACAGCTGCCACCACTGTAAGACATTAGGCAGAGGGTGCAAAGTGCTTCTGGATGGCAGGGAACTGCTACCCATACCTCTGGAGCTGTGTATCTGCAATGTAATGAAATGCCAGGTGTGGAAGAGTGTTTGGATGGAAGCAATTTCCATTTGCTTTGTGGTTTGCACTGCTCTCAGGAAACACAGAGTGCAAAGTTTCCTTAAGTGGCTGTTTGATCACAGGCAGGACAGCCTGCATGGGAAGAGAGTTGGCTTAGTCATGCACCATTGCATTGGTGTCCCTGGGGCTGAGAGGGTAACTGGCATGTCTGGGTAAGGTGCCACTGGGATGGTGTGAGAAGCTGCTGAACCTGCATGTAGGGCAGAATAGTGCTGGTTCCTTGGGATCTAGCAGTCCTTGGATTAAAGGTTCTCTGTCCAGGAAAAAATAAACTGATAGACAGACTGGGGTGTTTTATTCTAGCAGTTGCCCCTCTTGGCTGACTTAGTGACAAATGTTCTGCAGTTAAGCCACTGAGGCCTGGGTTGTCTGATGCTTAATGACTTGAACTCTTACTGCTGTTATAGGAACCAAAGCAAAGTGTAGTGTAGTACCCCATTTCACCTAGTTCATGTTTCTCTTCAACAGGATGCACCTGGTAGGCAGTAACTTGCAAAAATTAGATTTCCATGCCATTCTTGACTCTCTGCTGTAAGACAGTCTATTTCTAAGAATACAGCTGCATGACAATAGAGAAAGGTAATAAGATAGCCAGGTGGGGAGCTAAGATCTCAGATCCATTCTTCCTATAGGACACTTTAATATTTGTGAAGATGCATGGCTGGAACAGAAGGAGAAAGCCAGGAAAGGAAAGGAAGTGCTAACATCTAGAGACAGCTGTGGCTAAAATTTAGCCACATGGAGGTTAGATAAATGCATTTAGGTGTGTGAGAGTGGACATCTGTAACTGGTGTTTAAAATGGGCAAAAAAAAAAAATAATCAAATTTAAGCATTCATTCTGTAGGGTTGAAAGAAATAGCTAGTGTCTGCACAGGGAGCCCTGCCCCTAAGAGCGGCACCTCGACGGGGATGAAATTCAGATGGCAGCAAGCACATAATACACAGCATCTTATTCTCAGTACGTGGGCCCATCTCTGCAGGATTCCCCACCTGGAACAATTTTCCGGAGACCCCAGTTCCGCTGCCAAGAGCTGTTCCCAGCCTCCAAGGCTTCATCCCCCAGCTTGGCTCTGCTCAGCTCAGTTCTGCTCAGCATGTCTGGCAGGTACCTCCTCGGCTCAGCCACTGACGGCAAGCGAGAGGAGGGGAGTGAGGAGATCCTCACAGACAGTTCAAACACAGACTAAGAGGCATGTGTTGAAATGTCGTCAAAGTAGCAGGAATTCATTTTATTGAAGAATACATATAATAAAGATAGAACAAAGGGACTGAAATGGTGAACAGATGGGCGGGTGTTCTTCAGTGGCTCAGGAGCTGTGTGAACATGCTGGTTTATGCCCTCCCCCTCTTTCTGCCTTTTTTTTCCTCTCCCCTTGGTTTGTTTTGGTTTAGTTTCGATGCACCAGGGTAAGATGTGAGATGATATGCCAGTATATGCCAGAAACTTGGGGGGAAATAAAACCCCTTTTTTAAACATCAAACTACTGCTATCAATAGGAACTGCAACTGCTCAAAATTTGTTTCAGAGCTGCCAAGAAGTGAATATTCACAGGAGACAGAGAAAGAGAGAGAGAGAGAAGGGAAAAAATATTTTTCCCTGCTGTTTGCAAGGTGGACACAAATGCAAGCGGTAGGAGGCTGACAACTTGACACATGTCTAATAAATCTAAAGCATGGAAAAAAAGTCAACAATTCACTGTACAAGAAAGCGTTACTGGGATAAAAAAGTACAATCCAACAAAACCCCCACTTAAAAATATATTTACTTCCCAATCAGTGAGGAACATAGACATTAGAGCCTCAATTTCTCTTCTCCTCTGCACCCGATGTTCCTTTTCCTGGATTTCTTTTTATTCAAACTAGGACCACGTTAGCTCTTGTGCGGAGGAAGCTGAGGTTTCCTGCATTATAAATGAACAAGGTGCAAAAGCTGAGTCCAGTGAGCAGATGTTGGGAGCTCAGCGTGCTGGTGACAAAGGGCTAGAGTGCAAGGAGCTTCCATCGCACGTCTGTTCTTCAGCGCGGAGCAGGCAAGGTTTTAATTTGACAAGTTGGTTGGATGCAGGGAATTCACAGATCTCGGTGGAAGCCGAGCAGATTTGGCCACCTACTGCATGGCCACATTCAGCTAAAAGGGGAGCAGTTGTGGAAACGTCTCCTGCTCCAGCCACCTGACACCACACACACAACGGGGAGCCTCGAGGAGGCTTGTTTACCACAGGCAGCAAATTCCTCCAAAAGGGAAGAAGGGAGGGGAGGAAGAAGTGAGAAAGAAAAAAGATCATGCTTTCATTATCAAAATAATTACGTATTTTTATTTCAGGTGGCTGGTTGGTTATTTTTTAAAGCTCTTCATCCCTTTTCTTTTTTTTTTTTTTATAGTTGGTATATTATGACAAACAAGAATGAAAATGAATGCCAAAACTAATGGAAATTCTCCTACAAGCCTCATGTAAACAGAAACATCAGCATTAAAGTTATGAATCTTAATTTGTGCCGCTGAGCTAAAATTTGTATCTTACTGCATTAAAGGAATATAGACATACAGCACGGTGTAGTGTCTGTGTGCAATACAGAAAACTGACATGGTCTCTCCAATTTACGGGGAAATTGACATAATTTTGCAAAAAGAAAAAAAGGAAAAAAGAAAAACCACTTGTGAACCGGATTTTGCATAATGGGATTAATTTGGTTGACTGTCACATCAACTGTGCTGCAGAATGCAAGTTAATCACAACATCGGTCTGATTTAAAAGAAGAATGAAAGAAAGAGAAGGAGAAGGAAAAGAGAAGAAAAAAGGAAAGGTATTTTCTTCCTCTCCTCAATTACTGTTTCATTTTCAGATGCCCCTGTTTCTTTTGTGGCTGTGGTAGCTCTGGTGTGTATTTTCAATGGCCACCTGAGTGGTCTTTTTTTCCCTCCCCCACTCTCCACAGTAAAGGGGGAAAAAAGAAGTCGGTAGCTTTTACAGGTTCCTGCAAAACTGCTTCCATGGCACAGCACAGCTATATGCATTTGATCAACACTTAGGGTGATCAACACAGCCGGAGCGACTTCAAATATTTTGTCACACAGACCTCACTTACTGCCTTTTCTTCCACTTACCACCCTCCCTGCGAAAGCTGCTCTCAGCATTGGGCTCCCCACTGAACCATCCTCACTGCCCTTTTTCTGCCTGCATCCCCACTTGTGCAGTAACAGCCCTGTTCCTCTGGCAGCTCTGTGAAACGTCAGAGAGAGAAGCAAGCATCCGTTGGTTATTTTGTGGCCAATTTCTGTCTGTCTTTACAGGAGTATGGGATGAAGGAATGAAATAAACCATCTTACAGGCTCTCACATTGTGTTCTTGGCAAAGGTACTGAAAACACAGACGGCACATGTACATGACACATCACTTAAGTCCTCTGGTTTCTATGGTTGCAGTAGATTTTGCTTTCAGGGGGCATCCTAGGAAGGAGATAATACTGCGCAGTGCTTTGGGCACAGTGCGGTTGAAGAATTAGCTCTGGGAATTGATCTTACCATGATAGTGGTGACAGAGAACGAGGAATCGGGGCTGCCGGGATGTCAGAGCAACTTACGCTTCCAGGGGACGGTGTCGTGTCAGCGATTCCTGAAGGCCCTTGCACCACACCGCAGTCACTGACTGCTCCTTCATCTCTGCCTCCCTCACAACAAGCGCTCTCTTCTACCCAGTGCAGTGCACTGACTAGGTTAAACAATTACACTACACTAATTGGCCTGTGTCGGTCCTGATGAGAAAGTAAACAAATGCTGCAGAGAAAAGCTGAGACAAATTGTATCTAATTAAATTGATGAAAAAGTGACAATAATTTTTTACCAGAAAAAAAAAAAAGGCAACTTGTAGCATGACAAATATCTCATACTTGCAGCCATGTACCCCACCTGCTGAACATCGCACCTTCGCTGGGGACCTGGCTGTGCCAAACAGGGAAG
>JBCJKH010023172.1:27830-41613 GCA_039877255.1 Loriculus beryllinus | reverse complement strand
GAAGAGGGGAGACTGAGCTGAGCTCTTAGGCAGAAGCTCTTCCCTGGGAGGGTGCTAAGACATTGGAACAGGCTGTGCAGGGCAGTGGTGGAGTCACCACCCTTGAAAGTGTTCAAAAACCATGTAGATGACACCCTCAGTGACATGGTTTAGAGGTGGTCTTAGCAGTCCTGAGGCAATGGTTGGACTTGATTTTAAAAGCCTTTTCTAATGTAGTTGATTCTACAATTCTATGATTCTAAGTGGTCTGGGCTGCAGATCAAGCAATTAGGCCAGTGTAGAGACATGGAAGCCCAAGGTCTCTTTGAACCATGACTCTGAGGGCAGAAATTGGAAGGAGCGTGGGGAAGTGCAGAGTTTGATTCTGTTAGAAGCAGAAGATATTTCTTTGTTCAGTGGGTTCCAGCCTAATCCATAGCATGCAAGGTCAGGACAGGTTTCTTTCAAAGGAGATGGCAGAAAATATCTTCATACACTGTATTTCAGCATAGGTCTATTAAAGTAATGGTGACTTACATCTGCTTTCATTTCATGGCTGTAGTTGTACAAGAACAAAAGCTTCCCAATACAGCAGTGACATCAACAGCTTCTTCATGCCCTCTGGAAAGTACATGCTGCAAGTAGCAGAAGGAAATTAAATCAGTGTCTCAAGATTTTTTCTTCCAGCCTCAAGGAACTACACCCCTCCCATGTCAGAGTATATCGTGTCTTTATTTCATGCAAATGCTGCAACGTGTTTTCCACGGGCGCATCTATTAATGCACAAGGAACTCCATCTGAATCACTGACTCTGCATCAGAGAACATCAAAGGTTGTTGAAAATACTGCTATCACAGGAGCTGGAGTAAAACCAGCTCTTCCACTCCATCTAGGAACCTGTTCACCAGAGACTGAAGCTGCAGCCCTCATGGGATGATCAGCCTTGGGCCTTGCTCCCCTCTTCCATTCACCCACCCATTCCTCCAATGCTGAAGTAGGTTTTCCATCCCACTTCGTCATGTCTTCTCCATGATCCTGCAGGTAAAACCATAGGGTGGCCCGTGGCATATACCTTCTGTATCTTCTCTCTCAAACAATAGGACGCCTTTTGTTAATAGCTGAGACATGTGTTGGTACACGTGAGGAGCTGGATAGATCAGATAGATCGTCCCTCAATTGTTTGAGATCCTGGGAGCGTTTTTCCACAGCTGAGATGATGGAAGAGGTGAGACTGTCTTTGAACTCTTGGAGTTTATGAATCATTTCATCCACTGTTAGTGGTACTATGTCATTCCAGGTTACTGCTGCCAATGAATAGGCATATGATGACGGTGCATTCTGTGTAAGTTTCTGCCACATGGGTTGTGTACATTCGACTTCATCTGGATCTATGGGTATATCCCCATTATTTGGCTTGATGTGATAGATCATCTCTACGATGGCTGATTCCCTCAGAGACTGGATGCCTTTGTCTAAAGTAGTCCACTTGGCCGAACGACTCATAACATCGTCCTTGTATGGAAACCTTTCTTTCACAGCTGCCAAGAGCCGCCTCCAAAGACTGAGGGACTTTTTCTCTCTTGCAATTGCTTTGTCGATTCCCCCTTCTCTAGCAAGTGATCCCAGCTGCTTGGCTTCTGTACCTTCTAGTTTGTGACCATTGGCCCCATTCTCCCAGCATCGGAGCAGCCAGGTGATGATGTGCTCCCCTTGTTGATTGGTAAAATCTTTTCGCATATTCCGTAGCTCGGTTGAGGTCTGAGGTCGAGAAGTCACCTCTTCTTCTTCTTCGTCATTTGATGATGACTCTTGGTCAGATGCTTGCCCAGGTGGTGAGTACATTGTTTCCTCATCTTGCTTCACCCTTCTTGCCTCTCTTTTGCCTTTTCTTTTGTCTTTTCTTTTGTGTACAGGGGCAACTGATATTAGTAGGAATTGGTCCTGTGGTTTAGCTGCAGTGATTATCACTGTGGTTTGAGTAGCGACTGTACTTGTCGCTGGGGGTGGTGTTGCTGCTATGCTGGGAGCTGGGGTTGTTGCCCTGTCTGTTGCAGTCAAAGTTTGTGTAGCGACTGCACTTGTCGCTGGGGGTGGTGTAGCTGCTGTGCTTGGAGCTGGAGTAGCTGTGCTGAAGATTGCTTTGCCCTCAGATCCAGGGACATTTTTTTTCCTTTTGAAGGTGCTGGATAGTGTTGAGCAAGGCCCTGTAAGCATAGGCCAAGCCACAGCATGTTGCCATGATTTTTCCATCTCTGGTATGGCCAGACTGACAACACACCTCATTTAAGTGTTTTACTAATTTTTCTGGATTTTGCACTTGTTCGGTGGTGAAATTCCAAAGCACTGGAGGGGCCCACTGGCCTAGGTACTTGCCCATACTATCCCCCACACCCTGCCACTCATGACTGTCCAGCCTCGGGGAAAATCTCTTGGTCCTCCTATATTGTCATCTAACCATAGACAAGACCCAAATCCAACTCTGCTTAACTCTTGAGATTAGACTAAATGGTTGTGGGTAAAACACAATCTGTATGTGTGCCAACATGGTGATCCCCATCACAACAGCAGGCAGGTTCCAAGGGGACCCAAAGGCCATTCAAAACCTTCAGAACTCTCAAATTGATGCTGTAAATAGTCTGGTGGGGGAGCTGGGAAGGTAAAGGAATGTCTCCTTCATAGGTTGACCAACTGAGGAGGGTGAAAAGGAGGTGTAATTGTTAAACACTTCTGTTATATACCTCACAAAGTATAGAGGTGGTGACCACACTTGGAACGCAAGCCAGATGGGTTTCATGATCAATGATACTATTGTATTACAAGTCATTACCATAAAGTACAATGAAACCAGAACCTTAGCCCAAGCCCCCTAGCCGATAAACACTAAAACAGCAAATGTCAGCTGTAAGTAAGGTACGACATGCTGAAACTCCGAGATCAAGAGCAACAACTCTGAGAGCCCATAAATCTGTATTGTGACGAGTGACTATTAATCCGAAACAATGGGTGCTTATCACAAATACGATTAGACATGCTCCAGTCAGATCTGTTATTATCTCAACACTTCTGGCCCCACGGTGGGTGCCAAAAAGAACTGTCGTGGTTTAAGCACAGCCGGCAACCTAGAACCATGCAGCTGCTTGCTTACTCACCCTGCTTCCTCCTCCCACTCGCAAAGGGATGGGGAGGAGAATCGAAAGAGTGTAACTCCCACAGGCTGAAATAAGAGCAGCCCAGTAACTAAGGTATAACACAAACCACTACTGCTACCACCAATAATAGTAATGATAAGGGAAATAACAAGGGAAGAGAATACAACCACCGGCTGACTGATACCCAGCCTGACTCAAGCAGTGATCTAGCCCTTCCATGTAACTCTCCCCAGTTTATATACTGGGCATGATGTGCTGTGGTATGGAATACCTCTTTGGCTAGTTTGGGTCAGATGTCCTGTCTCTGCTTCCTCTCAACTTCTCCTCCTCCCTGGCAGAGCATGAGACTCGGAATGTTCTTGGTCAGAGTAAACATCACTGAGCAGCAACTAAAAACATCGGTGTTATCAGTGCTGTTCCCAGGCCGAAAGTCAAAAAAACAGCACTGCACAAGCTACTAAGAAGGAGAAAAACAACTGCTACTGCTGAACCCAGGACAAGAGCAAGATACCCCAAGCACAGAAAGTATCTAAGGGGATTTTCCCTTATTATTCTTACTTACTGAACAGCATGGCATATTAGTACTTTATCTCAGATAGGGAGTGATGCTTTGAATTGAACCTCCCTGTAGTCCCTGCTGCCCTCATGTTTGCTTCATGTAGCAGTGTCCAAGTACACAAACGGGATTCCTTCAGAATGAAACAAAGCTGGAAGACAACCACAGGAGTCCATATACAGTACTCTCATTGGCAGTAGGGATTCACCACATGTGACCAGTCCAGACCAGTCCAAATAAAACCATAAAAATGTATAACCAGGATGTCAGGTCTTCAGCAGCAACTGTTCTGCTCTGCAGATCTACTTTTAATGATCTGCACTACTGACTGATATACAAGTCTAACCTGCATGTTTTCAAAACACTTGGGCATTTTGATGCTGACTGCTTGCCAGGCAAAGTATGACTGAGTATGTATTTCTCATCACATAAACCATCAAGACTAATCCCCTTGTCTGATGGACATTTGTTGCATCTTCTGTTCAGCAGCATGTGAGTTTCTTGGATAAAGTCCATCATTTAGTGCTGGCTAGTGTACATGCTTATTTTCAAAGGAGTTTTCAAGCCATTGATGTTTGAAAGATTTATTACTTTAATTATTAGTTTATTTTCTGGTTTATTACTACTCTTTGATGTTACTGGTTATTGAAAGCTTCTATAAAGGCTGTTAATTACTCATGCCATTCAGAGATCTATGGAAGTATAATTTAAGGCAGCATGTACATTGCTTGATGAGGAGGAGATCAGAAATTTTTTTTTATTCATTAAAGGGAATGTTTTCATAAATGTTTTCATAATGATGAAATGAATAATAAGTCTACATGGGGACTGTCTGAGGGAACCTGAAGCCAAAAGAAGGGAAGTGAATTTTCCAAGGGCCACTATCTAATGGCTATGGAGGAATGTCTGTCTGGGTAAGAACACTACAAGATGCTTTGCAAATGGAGCACCCCTGTCAAAGACCAAGGTCTGGTGTGCTGAAAGAGCAACACTCAATTAGCCTTCAAATGAACTTCATATTCTTACTGTAAGGAGGCAGGGAATGGTGTCTAACCTCCATCCTCAGCAGGAGAATTCTGTTACATACTGTGAGGATTTACGTCTCTTTCAGAAGAAAGGGAGCAGGTAACAGGGAGTGTTCCCAAGGCTCTGCAAACTTCAAAAATGCACTGTTTGTGCCAAGGAGAAAGATTTAAAAGCTTATCATACATCCAGTTACATTACTTTCTAATGCTGAATGGTGCTTGCTAAACTACTAGTTTTCTGTTGTGAGAAAATCAATAGTCTACAATGATCATGAAAACTGCTATAAGAAGATCCAGTATCACCACAGGCAAAAATTTGGAAATGTTGATTTTCAGTAGCTTCTAAACAGATAAAAAGCAGGCAGTAGCTATAAGCATATCCACGTTTAATATATTAGTTCAAAACCTGCCTATGAGTTTTTGAAAAGGCATTACATTTCAGTGGAAGAACTGATAAAAAGCTTTTTTTCTGTGCTAATGAAATGCAGACTGACACTGCAAAGTTGAGTGCCAATTGTCAGGCTCTCAAATGAAAGAGGTCACATTTTAGGAAGGTAAGTAAACGTGAAAGACTGAAAACAGTGGGAGTTGTAGGCTTTCAGCAGCTCCCTAAAGCAGATTCTTAACATTTAGCAACTGAACTGCAAACTTAGTATTAGTCCAGATGTTAAAGATAAAAAGCATTACAATGATCAGTTCATCGAATTCCAATTCCAAATCTATTTCAAAGTATATGCACCTTCACAAATCCACTGCAAATACAGTGGTTTTCGGCAATGAAACAGCACTACAGAATCCAACTCTGAAAAAATAAAATCTCTCATGTCCCTTAACACAGACCAAAAGAAAGACCATAATCTGAATACTACCAGATTATCAGAGTTGGTGCTGATAAAGTTGCTAACCTTTTAGAAGAAAGTTGCTAAAGGTACACCCTATTCTTGCAACTCCATCTCATCATCTGAAGATGTTGTCACTGATACATGACACAACCCCACCAGGATCACACTGATAGGAACACTCTCAGGTCCCCGTTCATTTAGACTGTCATAAACTGCCCTTTTCAACTTCTCAGCTTAAGAACCAGCCAAACCAATCCATGAAGCACCTGGTTTGGTGTGCTGTGACTACACACTCCCTGAAATGAGCAACTTTGTCATCTTCGCTTCTGGATGGACAGAGATGTAGCTTGTGTAGGATGAATATTGTATCTATACTCAATAAAGAGAAGATATAGGTGTGGTTTATAGACATGATTTCACTCAAATGCAGTGTTATGATGACTATATTTGTCAGATTTTAGCCTTTTCTATTGCTGGTGGGTGCAACTGAATTCTTAAAACTAGATGACAATGCCAGAGGCAGAAGTACTTAACTAACTTGCACTGTATTTCTCAAAAAGCTTATTTCGTATTAGACAGTTTCTCCTCTCACACAGTATCTGTTTGGACCTTGACCCAAAACCCTACCTTTACTATTTTACTTGGTGTCAGTGTGCTTACAGTAGATAGCAGTATACAGCACCCCTTTATGGGCTATTGGGGTAAAACTCTGCTTCCATTTCAGCTGACATGCAGAGAGTAGCTCCAAAGCTATCAGCTTATCGGACATCAATTTTTGGGTGTCAGTCAACACATGCAAAGTACAAACTTAATTCAGAAGTCACCAAGATATCACTTCTTTCATCCAAACACTGTTTAAAGCCATTAGATACGGCTTTAATAGAGCCTGCTATTGACTTTGATAGAAATCAAATTCTCCCACTCTCATGTAGATTCTGAAGGTCATATTTCACCCTGGGAAAGCATGCAACCTGTATTTTGCAAGTTTCACACTATGTTCAATGGAACATAGCTGGGTTTGTAATTATTTAAAATACATTCTATTACTAATTTCTGCCTTTTTTTTTTTTTTTTTTAATAATATTATCTGTTGTCTGAGGGCCTTCTGTTTGGTAGACCAATGTAAAATCTGATACACATACCCTGTAAAATTGCCAGAAGCTACTGATACACAACATCAGACTTGGAATTTCTACGAGGTTACCAGCTATGCAATGAGTGGCTATTCAGGATGCTTCCTGGAAAGTTGTACCATGCTTGCTGTTGGGCTCTGAAGGAGAGTCTGCCATCTTCTCCACCCCTGACTCACACAATCTCTACCATTTACCCTCACTGGAAAAGAGAGAAATCAGATTCTCACAGGAGTTTTGTGTAGTGACATGCTCAGATAAAACAGCCAGAGCCCAGCTCACAAGCCAAAGTCTTTACTTTGAGTGGAGCTTGGGTGGATGTTTTGTGCACATGGTCAACAGGGTGGTGAGGAAGCTCTGGTTGGGGGAGATATGCACATTTCAGGAACTGTGTGAAGCTTTAGAGATCAGATACATGGACATGTGTCTCCCTTAATCCACCCTTTTCCCAATAACCCTTGGAGGATGAGATCCCACAAACAGATCACCAAGATCCTCATGCATGAAGGTTTCACCAAATGCCCTGAGCTATTACTGCCATTATTTGTGTTCCAGTGCTTCCTGGGACTGCCTCTGTACAAAGGTGGGTTTCCACCTCCTTGAGGTGAAATATTCAAGGTGAGTTGAAGTCAGAAATATTCCTGTTTCTGGACATAGACCAAAATGTGACATGCTAAACTGGATCATCATAGAATGGTTTGGGTTAGAAGGTACTTTAAAGATCATCCAGTTCCAACTCCCCTGTCATGGGCAGGGACACCTTCCATTAGACCGGGTTGCTCCTAGCACTGAGCACTGACCAACCTGGCCTTGAACACTGCCAGGGATGGGGCATCCACAAATTCTCTGGGCACCCTGTGCCAGAGCCTCACCACCCTGTAAAGAACAGTAAAGGTCTTCTTCCTAATATGTAGTCTAAATCTACCCTCTTAGTTGAAAGCCATTCTCCCTTGTCTTGTCACTACATGCCCTCATTCAAAGCCATTCTCCAGCTTTCTTATAGGCTCCCTTTAGGTACTGAAAGGCTGCTTTAGGGTCTCCCTGGAGCCTTCTCTTTTTTGGGCTAAACAACCCTAGCTAAGGCTTCAAAGAAAAGCATCTGGTGAACAGGAGCTTATAAATTTCTGGATGATTTAGATTTCTATGGGAAAACTTGTATTCTAAAAATATGACTATTCTAAACCTGCTTTTTTTTGGAAAAAATATTATCTAAATATTAATACATTTCTTTAATGGATCTCATAATTGTGAATGGATCTTTGCTGAGATGGGCAATAAGCATATAATTTTGTGTCATTCTACTGATTTTTGAACTTGAAGTCATTTTGTTGTGAAAAAAAACTTTAGTTATGTGAGGTTTTAAAGTAGATCAAGACTTAAAAATTGTATATCCTCATAATATCTTTCTCTTGATGTACATATTACTTATAATCTGCCCTTTATTTGTGTCTGTAAGTAAATAGCTGGGGTTTTGTGGCTGTAAAAAGTAATTTAGCCTCCAAAATAGGTAAGAATTTTAAATACAGAAATAAGGCTAAAAGTAGCCTCATCAAATTAAACCACTTTCAGAGCACTTGCCTAATTGAGCACCAATTAGAGTGAATTTGCCTGTAGTAATGTCCTAGCTGAATCAACAAACATCATTAATTACAAACAATTTCCAAATCTGTTTCATTTTCCCAGACCCAATGCATTCTTTCAATGCAACTGAAGAGTGTGATTTCCCCTGATCACAATGGATTAACATAAGCATAAGTTTAGACAACATCATTTAACAATCTGTTCATTAAAGATGTATCTCTTGTTCTGCCATGAAAATGAAAGCCATTACCAAGTGCCTGTGTAATTTTGCAGGAGATTACAGTGGAGATCTGTATAACCCATTAATGTAACACAGGGTTTCCAAGTGCTTCTCTTTTCACTCTACAGGTCAGTAAGAACATCACTTCTTGTTAAATAGGCCACCAAAGGATTTTGGTAGCTGCACACTACAACTACTGTAATTTGTTTATTTAAAATAATGCAGGAACCGTTCATAAAGATCAGTCATATTAATATTGATGATAACGTGAAGCAAAGGCATATATTGATCTAAAACCACAGATGGCTAAATTTATTTGCAAAAGCTGCCGAGCATGATTAAACAAAGATGTGGCTGGTTTAAGTATCAAAATGAAAAAATATCAGGAGATTTTATCAGAGAAATCACCATGCATGAAGTCAAATTCAGATGACAAGGTGAGGCCATGAGAGAAGCTACAAAGCATGAGCAGCCATACTTTCCAATATTGCAGAAGCAGAAATGTAGACATATGAAGCAACCAAATCCTATCATCTGTACTTGTCTTCTGCTTAAATTACCCAACCATTGAACACCGTACAAAGATACTATTTACAGGTTCAGTGCCTGCTTTCAGACTCTGCTTTGCACAGATATGTTATGTGGGCTAAAAGAAGACAGAAAAAGGGACAAAAAGCAGCTTTATGGGCCAGGGCTACCTGAGCTGCTGACTCAACATGTGTTTGAAAGAAGCAGGTGTTAGACCACGTAGTCTCAGACTTACCCCTTCTCCATGTGCTTCGGTGATTTTTCCTCTACAGGTAGTTAACAGTGTTTTTGAACAGAATGCCTCCTTTCTACTCTTCTAATATTATCCCCACAGAAAGTTGTTTAGAAAATAAATGTGTGTGCACTTAATGCTTTAATAAGATAGTACAGTGGCTGAAAAACTAGAGTCACAGGCAACTCCTTGACCTCTGGAAAAACAGTGTGGTGGACAAACACAGCTGTTGGAGCTACTGAGAACAGTGGTGACTGATATAATGATAGTACACAGGTGAGAGCTAGTTGCAAACAAAAAAGAAATTAACAGGTTTTGGTGCTCATGGTTCCTTCAGAAGTAATCAGAAACATGACTCATTCAGGTTAGCCTTTGGGAAAACTATTGTCAAGGTAAATGGAGTCATGTAGTGGGATGCTGTCTTCTGATGACAACCTCTAGCACTAGATGTATTAAGACCAAATATGTTAGAAAACTCTTAATTGGACTTTGGTCAAAGGGATGGATTGCGTGGGTAACTTTAGCTTATGATGGAAAATGAACTCTAACAAAAAGTCACAGCTTTAAACCATCAGGAAATTCAAGCCATTCAGAAAAAAAAATCAATATACAGAAGTTCAGTGTGAGACACTGACCCCTGGTCAACAGTTTGGTACATACATACAGGGCAAACCAAAAGTACATGGGTTTGATTAACAGAGCATAGAGGAAGAAAAGCATGTCACACTGCAGAAAACTCTCACTGGAAACAGAGGACCAACAGCTTCTGAAACATTTCTCATAGGTATCAGAGTAAAGGCTTCATTTTCTCATCATTGCCTCCAAACCAGTTGAAGTAGTTTATGAAGCTCATGCTTACCTTGTAGATAAATATCAACATATCAGGTGTATCAATTCTTACACTCTACCTGCAGGTCTGTCACTAACAATTCTGGAAAATGACAGTAAAGTCTTTGTGGTGAGTTCATTAGTTTCATGGTGCTCTGTAAATGTTGAAGAGCAATACAAATACTGAATATGAGAGAATAAATCAAAAACCTGGGAAAGAACTGCAGGAAGGAAAGAATACAATTTCTAATAAAAGAGTAAACTTTTTTTAAAAAAGGAAGCTCTACAGATACTAATAATGAAGAAATGTGTCTCATGGCAAAGGAGTGAGCTAAGAAGATCATTCTAATCTTCCCTCTCCTGAAGTGACAAATTAGGGGAGGTACACTCCAATTTAGCAGTCTTCTGGCCAGTAAAGGCCCCTGATAAAGGACCTTCAATAAGGGCCCTTTAAGGCCCTAACAATCCTTGCCCTGTGAAGTCTTGCACACAAAGAGCTGAACACTCAAATGGGTAAGAAAGGGGCAGTGTAAAGCAATATTTTTGTTTCATTTTCACAAGTAAAATTAACTTTTCATAGACCTAGCAAGTCTGGGCTCAGGGGCTAATATTGTAAGTAACCCGAGTTCAAGTCAGAGAGGTACTAGCTACTGGAGAGGTGCTGCATGGCAGAAGACCTAATGGGAAAGGATCAAGGATGTGCTATTTACAGGGAATTCAGTCAGAAGTACAGAAGGCAAGTGAGAAAGCTTTATTGGTTCTCCAGTGCTTGTGCTCCATGCTCTCTCTCTGACTTGGTGACCAAGCCGGTTCTGCTGAGGTGCATTCACATCGCAACAAAGTGCTAAGAGCAAATCTGAAGAGCAGCTGTAAAGCAGCAGAACTACTGAAACTCATGAAGACCGCTGCAGAAGGCAATCTTGCCAACATGACAGAACAGCCGTCCAACAGCAACTCGGGGATTGCAGAGGCTTATGATTTTAGAGTGGAAATTATCAAGCAGGAAGCCTGCAAGACTTCACCAGGCAGGGAATCACACAAGGGGACTCCAATGTGCACAGAGACTTCTGTTTTGCATGTTGAAGACAGGAGCAAACTAAAACCTGCAAGAAGTATGAGACAAGACTTTTTCACCTTCAAAGAGGGATGGGTTTCTTTTAACTCCTGGTGCTGGGCACTGAAATAACAGGTAAAACTACAACCACAGGAACTTCTGAGAAATGATGCCTGCGGGCAATTCCCTCAGAACTGTCATCCTCACTTACCCCTGGAGTCCATGCAAAAGATAAATCTTTCAGCATGAGATAAGAGTCAGCAAATTAAAGCTCTCGTGGACCAAAGGGAAATAAAGCAAACTCTACCATGGGACTTGCATTAGGTCTTTTTTTCCTCTTGTTATCAGAAGAACTAGCTTGAATATCTTTAGTCATCATAATTATTATGTTACCCTGTAGAAAGGACAGCTTTTATAGTAAAATCATAGATCAAGCCACTTAGTGATTATCAGCCAAAAAATAGCACATTCAACTCCATCCAGATACTCAACAGCATCACTACAATGTGACTTCTAATTGACCCAGCCTATCTTGCAAGAACACAGAATTCAGTTTGAAAGTATTTCCTTAGAAAAGCACCAGAAACAAATCTATTTTGGGGGTAGTGAGCCTGTAACCCTTGTTTTTCCAGTTAATTTTTCCTTGGTTTTCCACTGTCCTGTGGCCATTATCCCCACTCAGGTTAGAACTGAATCTTTCCCTGTATGAGCCAAACTTCAGGGTGATAAAGGCATATATAGTAATCACCAGATGTAAAAACAAGATAAACCAAGGGAATAACAGAAAGACCTATTTAGAAGAAGTCCATTAATGACCTCACTACAAAGTGACCTTTCTGGATAGGAAACAGGGTGTTTGCACTGTGAAATGAAAGTAGAAATATTGATTTACGCATGGGTTTGTTATTTATATCATTTAATTTTAACTTCTTAAATCAGTTGCATCCTCTCTGTTGTACCAGGTCCAATAAACAACTAATTGTTATCAACTGTTTATTATTGTTACTCACAAGGCTTGAATACTGGGGCACATCAAGACATCTGTATAAATCTCACTTTGGTTACATACTTCAGCTGGCACTGCACCAGCTCTCTAGGGCAGCTCGATGTGTCATTACACTCTTACTATCCCAATAGGTTTTGATGGTAATAATTTAACTTACCTACTCAAGCTGGGAACAGCTGTGAAATAATGATTTTTCTGATCAAAGTCAAAATCGCTATCATTCTGTGCTTTTCTTGTGTTACTTAGGATATGGATTATCTTTATTTTCACATCTGGAATTCGCTGTAATAGAAAATCCTAGTGAATTGTTCTCCTTGATGCCAAAGAAAGCATCATATAATTAGTACTGCAATTGTTGCCGATTTTAGGACCATGCAGGCACAAGAGATAAGGTAAAGATAAGAGAGTGTGTTTTCAGATTAGATCTGAGAAAACAAGAGTAATCATCATATAAATGACTGTATTTTTCTCAGTTGTCAGAGTTACAAGTCCCCATGTGTTAACAAATGGAAAATAACACATTCATTGCAGCCAATCTAAAATAATCCCAGTGTGAATAGCGCCAGCAGCAGACCTGCCAAGACGTGCAGTGTCTCAGTGTGACCACACAGACTTCATTGGTCACAAGTGGAGAGAGTACACGATTACATTTAAATGATGATAGGGCTGCCAGCATTGCTATACCTGAGAATCACAATATATACTGCAAAAGAGCAGAATATCACACCTGCATGTTGACAGGTGTTCACTTGAACGTTTGAAAGCTTATGAAACTAAATCATTAAGCTGCTGGAAAAATGGTGAATGTCTTGAGTCTTGACATATGGAATAGCTTTTCCACTGTCTCTCTCTCTTGAATTCAGAGTAATTTGAAAAATCATGTGTCTTCTCTTGATCTTTAATACATTAATTTGTCCTATGATCTCATCATGCTTGCATTTGTTGATTGAGGAGGATCAATGATATGAATTAAATAGTAATTGCTCACAGAGCAGGAATTGCTAGAGAAAGTTTTTAGCTTGTTGAAATGCACAGATCTGTATCCCAGGAGTGTCTTACTAGAAAAAGCTTCGTTATGCTCATGGCTTAGCTGTGTCTTACACTTTCCCAATTAATAAGATTTCATAACCCCTGAGGTTTATGTGCAAGCAGGATTTGTCAGTAAGTTTTAAATTCAGGATGCTCAAGAAAAGTAACTACTTTGGCTAATAAATCCCTCAAGTAACAATTAGTGTTATCAATGTTTTATACATAGTTTATGATTCCAGTAAAATTGCCAAATGTCTTCTTTTATTCATTCAGCCAGGCACACTCACAAGGTTTAATTCCTAAGAACACAGAAATTTGCCCTGCCTACTGAAAATGCAGCCAACAAGGGGTTTTGCCAATTAAGGCTGGCCTCTCACAGGAGTGACCAGTGCTCCTTGCTACAGCACTGACAGTGCAACAAGGCTGTCACCAACTCAGACCTCCAAGGCTTCATCCATAGCACTGTAGCCACTGAAGTTAGGAGCAAACTGTTCCAGATACAGTCCCAGGAGATATTAAAATGTAAGTGAAAGGAGAAAAGAAAATTAAAAAAAAAAAAAAAAAAAAAAAGGAGGAAAAAAGAAAAGAAAGGAAGAAAAGAAGAGCAGACCTTCTGCATCCTTT
>JBCJKH010023172.1:0-22671 GCA_039877255.1 Loriculus beryllinus | reverse complement strand
GAAAAGGTGAGTAGAAGGAGAAAAAAAAAAGAAAAAAAAAAAAAAAAAAAAAAAAGGAGGAAAAAATAAAAGAAAGGAAGAAAGGAAGAGCAGACCTTATGCATCCTTTATTGCTTCTCTATACACCATATGCTAGGCTTCTTCACACCACCTTTGGGACTGTCACTAATATTGTGCCCAATCAGCTCGATTAGGGAAGGACTGACATAATTTCTTGTCTCCTTGAGGACGGCAGGTTTGCACAGAATGTAACAGAGGCCGACCGTATGCATGTGGTTCAGGCGACAGTTAGGATAAGGGTTTGGGTTTTTCTGAAGTTCTATTATCCACCAGCTAAGGAGAACATTGTTTAGAAAACTATAGAGTGAAATAACCTGATTTCAACCTATTTTGTCATTACGTCCACACATTATACAGATTTAAACCATTTAATAATTTACTTAATGATTGCATAAAATAGAATATTTCCCAGCACATCACAAATCTTATACCTGAAGTTTGGAGGTGTCACAGGCTCCATTCTAGCATTTATGAATATTTGACACTTAGCCAGGTAGAGTGGTGAAGAGATCTTGTACATCTGTTTGCAAATCCAGTTTTTCATGTTTTACCTGTATAGTGACTCCAGCAGAACTGGTAAGGCAGCATTAAGAGTAGGATCACAGAATGGTCTGGGTTGAAAGGACCTTTAAAGAGCTTCTCCAAACCCCTCACCATAGGCAGGGACATATTTCACTAGATCAAGTTGCTCAAAGCCCCATCTGACCTAGGGCTTTGAACAACTTGATCTGAGGAAGGAATTAGTAACAGGAAAATGCACTATCCATAACTTCTCTGCAGTAGACCCTGCAGCCCTTTGCATATACTAGAATTAATTAGAATTTGTCATAGCTTGAGTGAAGTATTTTGGAAAGTACTCAATAACTCAGATAGCTTTAGTTTATCTTAAAGGCATACTGTTCAGGACAAACAGCATGAAGGTTGTTTTCTCCTGTGCTTGCAGCATTGCTCTTTGCACCTCACTGAGTGTGGACAGTGAAACTAGACTCATCACTTTTCTATTTCAACTTTGCTTTCAGTCATTTTTGTTTTTTCTTTTTTCCTTTTTTTGTGTGTGCCCTCTTCTCCTTACGCAGTGCTACTAGGGTCCCAAAACTCTGGGAGACTTAAAATCTCAAACCAGAGTCAAGCGCAGTACCCCTTTCAGTAGTGAAAATATTTCTATTCAGATTAGGCTTTTTGGTTGGTTGGTTTGTTTTAAATCCTGCTTTTTCTTGAAAAAAGTCCTGCCTGTCTGTGACTTACATTAACAATTCTCTGAAAATTGCAATTCATGACAGTGTAGCTGATGAGCCAGTTGCTATCCTTCAGGTTTTCTGGGTTTTACACCAATGTCACAGTTGTATGTGCCTCAGCTTCAGATAGATGCACTTAAAAGAGAGAAATAAATAACCAAGAGAATCTGTAATACCATATTCTGAATGCCAGTTTTATAGACTTAGCAGCAGGTTCTTGTTTATTGGCTAAGGATTGCAATGTCACTTCTGTTATTAGCTGTATTTCAGAAATAATAAAAATGGCCAAAATAAAGTTAAACCAAATAAAAAGTAAATCAAATTTTACCCTATTTGTATGAATTTATATATATGTGTGTGTATATATATATGTGTATATACAGGCAGATGACTATATATATATATATATATGACCAGGCAGATATGGTACAAAACAGATGTTTAAGGTAAAAATGAAATTCCTGAATATTCAGACTTCCAAGTCTACAGTGCCTTGTCTTTTGAGGCATCTCATTCCTAGATAAGAAAACAGACCTGGATCTCTTGGGCTGGAAAAGCACAAGAGAAGTAGGATTGGCTTTTTAACTAAAAACATACATTGCTCCAGGTTTATAGATATCTTTCTTCCATGTCTCTTGAGAGCCCATAAACATTCATAGAACAGTATTGTATTAATTTGCTAAACTTGTAATTAAAAATATATTTTGGGGTTTTGTAGTGTGATCTTGGGAACTTCCGTTGGCCTCCTATTATACCAACCAAAGCATAACGTACTGCATGTGGCAGCTGAATCTGTCACTAAAAGAAGCTCTGCTATATCCTGACTGCCATTGAAAGCAGCTTGGTCAACAGCGAAGGAAAAGGATCACGACATTTGCTGTCCTCGAGAGTTTTGTGGTTATTTCTTTTTTTTTTCCAGGCTTACAGTTTAATACCTTTTCTTCTCTCCCCCCCCCCCCCCCCAATAATCCATGAAAATATGAGTCAGAGGCAAATTTTAAAGTATGCAGAATTTTGACTCTGGAAGGTGTTAATGAAAGAATAGAGACTTTTCAATTCCCTGTGGTCCATTTCTGCTCTCCAGCTCCACGCTGAGAATGCTGTCCCCACAACTAATCAAAGGTTTATTGTTATTAGCACTTCTCTTTTCCTGTCCTTGTTTCACTTTCATGTCATTAGTTATCACTTTGGTCATTACTGTTCAATCTGCAAAAACTTGGCCTAGAAAAGATATCTATTGACTATTTTCCTTCCCTTAGTCCTCAATTACGGTAGTAGCACTCATCCTCAAAAGTGTCTTAGTAATTCAGCATTTGTCCATATTTTGGGAATTACATACTTACTGAGATGTGGGATGTGACACCTCAGGATGTGACAAAAAACACTGCACGAGGACCAGACAGAAACTTCCCTGAAAACACATACAGAACTCACTGACTTCAGCTGTCACAAGCTGTCCTTGTTTTTAAATGACCATGTAGGCATACTCAGCATTTCAACAGCATCACACAAGACAGCTCACATAAGCAAATATGATGTATTTCTTGAAGGAAGTTGTGAAAAAATGCTTTAAAGGAAGTAAGTTCTAGTTAACAGATCTGGGATGAACAAAATTTTAAGACTTCCTTTTCCCACATTTCCTTCCATTAAAAAACCAAAACAAAACAGAAAACCCAAACCAAACAAATCACCACTCCAAAACAGAAAACAACTAAAAAAATACTTGAGCAATAAATTAAGTATGCATTATTTATATAAGTTGCTTTTACCACTAAAGAGCACAAGCATTCAGCATGACCATGGATGTTTTGATCCTATATTCTACTTGGCTGCAAATCTTTTGGATCACAAGCTTGCATTGTAAACCATTTACATGGTCTCAGCAGAAAAGAATTCATTAAAAACTCCAATTCTGACTGTAATAACACAAAGTATATTGAAGTAGTCTTGTCATTTTTGTACTTCTGGAAGATGCAAATGTTCCCTTTTGTAAGACCTGCTACTAAGTTTGTGTGTTCTGTAAGCAGATGAACTTGAATATTTCCTCAGAAAAATTCCATGTCCTTTCTGAAAGTTTCCCACAGATTTTTAACGTACACTATTATTGCTTTGTGGAGCATTAGCACTAACTTGATAGACTGTGATGACACTGATGAAACCCTGACAATATATTAGCTTGATAATCTTTGAATTTGAGAGACAGTCAAATAATGTAACAAGATTGTGAACAGTAATCATAGGAATTTGAATTAGAAAAAAAATACGGTGAAATAAGTATTTATTTGCGATGCTGACTTTTTACATTTTCTTTCTTTTTCACTCTGTGCTCAGAAGCCACCATCAGTTCATTCAGCCCTCTACTATAATTATGTATGCATATATATTTTAAACATCAATATAAAAGCAAACAGAAAAAACCAAACCAAACAAAACCCAAGAAAGCAAAAATGCAGACCCAAGCTATAATCAAGTCATTCTCAAAGGTAGCCATTTCCTAGGATGAAATTGTAAAGATCATACAGACATGAGAAAAAGAAATGGGCCCAAATTCTTAACTCTGGATGAAGTGGCTCCTGAAAACTGACTGAAATGACATCAAACTCTTTAATTTCTTGAAATGGAAATTGTAGTATTCAATTAGCTACAAATCTCAGATATTTTAATGTTTCAGAAATGTCTTGTACTAAGATTGCATTAAAACATTCATAAACCACAACTTTTTCCCTGGGAAGTATTATTAAATAATATAAAAAGTCTTCTTTACTACGAAAAAGAAAAAAAAAAGAAAAAAAAGAAATTCATAGCAGGTCTGAACCAACCTTTTCTTTTGACTCAAACTCCACAAAAACATTTTTCTGCAAACTCATTTTCGTTTGACACTTCAGGTTTTGCCACCCTTTGCAAACACAGAAACTACTGATCTGACTCAAAAGACTAGAGCTAGAGCTGTTTTTTGAGGTAGCTTGTTCAAGGTGCAGCCAGAGAGCAGAAGAGTAAGACTGCATGAGCTGCTGAGACACTGAAGCAATCCATTGTATCAGGAGACAAACTTGCAGAAGTTACAAAACTGTTCTTAAGAAACCACTGCATAAACCCCTGGGGCCAATATCCACATACATTTAAAAAAGATGCTATTAGCTAACTTCTCAAATGGGTTTTTATTTCTCTTACTGACTAGTCTCTCCTGTTAGTGATTACATTTAGCAATAACATCATGACACTGCATCTAGTGTAGGAATCTGTGTAATTGAGTGGAAAGTATTAATAACGAGACCTTATTCCAATTAGGCAGATACAGCACTGAACTTACTGGATCAGCAAAATGCATTCAGGAACGTTTCAAGGACACTTGGCACCCTGAATCAAACAGTCATACTTTCATATATACAGGAATTTCCTTCCTCACAAAACTTTAGCCTTTCCAGTGAGACAGAGCTTTGAATTAACGTTAGATTAAGTCCAACTATGAAAGAAATGCACAAAATGGCAATATTAAGATTCTTATAACCTTGTTTGGTCAAGTTGCATACAAAGAAATATTTTCTATATATACTACATTAAATATACATCTAAACAATCTGTTTGTGATAAAAATGTGCCACAGAACACAAAGGATGACAAAATGTAGCTTTTGGAAATTCAGTGAGTGAATCTCTTTTTCAGTTCAACATCAATGTTTTACTATTTCATGAATTTCATATCATTTAATCTTCTTGAAAAAGAAAAAATCAAAACCATTAGAGACTGGTTAGCAGCTAAATTTTCTTAATTTAGAACTATTTTGCATTAGTTGCTCAGGATTAAGGGGTTAATACAGAGACTTTAGTAATTCATGATACTGTTCTGGAACACCACATTTCCAAAAAGCACTTCCAAACATCCGTTTGGAAAATCTTCTCATAGCCATATTTATATCATATCCAGAACTGTGCTATTAATGAACATACTTCAGTGCTAAGTAAGCTTTAGATACTTAAAAGTAGTGTGAAAATATATACTTTTATACATAAAGTTTCCTAAAGTTAGCTTGCAACAAGAACTCCCTTCAGGGGGGTAAGTCTGGCCCAGCAAAGCCCTAACCTTTGACAAAACTTCAAAGAAATTAATTCCCTCTCCAACAAAATTACAGTTTCTTGAGCACTGAAGAGACCGAACTTTCTGATCATAAATCGCCTTCCAAAATCACTTTGAAAACAGGCATAAACTTCTCATTCAGTGTGCCATATGAGCTGGAAAAGTGAAGGGGAGCGTCAGTGAGAGGGTCTTGCAGGTGAGCCACAACAGTGATTTTTCTAGGGGATGACTAATACCTGCAGGATGACATTGCCCAGACCTGCTGGTGATTCTGTGGTGAACTGTTATTACTGGCATTGAAAGTCCCTCCAGCTTCACTGTCTGCCACAGACCCTGTGCTCTGGAGTGCATGACAGACAGCATTACTCCTAGGAGAGCACAAACTTTCAAAGTCACATAATAAGGTCATAGCACAAGACCTACATGACTAGTGTAAGACCGGCAAGTGGTTGGCCACTGCTGCCTGTGGTAGCCACTGAGCCTGCCTACATCAAAATCAAAGGGTCACTGTGAACCTTTGTGTAGTCCAACAGATGCAACTGGTAGGTTTTTTTTTGCTTATGCTATTAAACTGTCTCTAGAGTATTTCTTACTGAGCTGAAATGGTAAATACCTCTGAAAATAATTTTGAGGTACTTCTGGGGTGACCTGTGCACCAGGAAACATCAGCATGGAGCACTGGTAGCAACATTTGTATTCTTGGTCAGAAGGGCAAGTATGAGTGCAGATTGCAGAAAGCATCAGCCCCAGCTCGCTTTCCCTCCTCTCTTCCAACATGCATTCAAGCTTGGGAACCCTAGTGTATGTATTTGACATATTGAAATACTTAAATAAAAGCAAATTGTAAAGGTTGTTCCATTTCCACACAGTTCTGCTGAACTCCAAATGTTGAGGGCATTGCTACTACATCTCCCTCCTAGAACCATGCACCAAAAAGGCCAAAACCAACACATGGCTGCCAACCCCCTGTAACTAGAAAGCTGTGAGATGGGTCTGCTGGTGCAGAGAAGAGGTCAGCTCTGGGATAAACCAAATTTTCCTGTCTAGTTTACTAGATGAGACTCAAGTTAGGCAGAGATCAAAACTAGATGGGTCAGTTCAGGGCATACACTACTTCCATTTCTTTTGGTCAAGGGATGGTAGAGCCAGCATTTACAAATAATTTGTGCTTAGCAGACATCTGAGATGCAACAATATTTTCCTGTACTCAGAACATAACTGCAGTAGTATCTCTGACTAAGACATCAAGTTGTACCTGCAAGGTACCACACACTCAAATAACTGTTATTTTGACAGACTGGCCCAGATTCTCCTCTCATTTATTGAGAGAAATGCTGCATTATTTCACAAAAGAACTCCCACAATACCCGTTTATGTCAAAGTAAGATGATAAGGCAGACTTGCAGTCAAGCATGACCAAAATTTCTCTCTCAAAAAGAATTCTAGGTTATGTTTTCATCTTGAGAAATACACCAGCACTGGGGTCAAGATTTCAAAGTTAGCAGTTTGTAGGGAAATATTTATATCTTTATTCTCGATGTATTAACAGAATTTAAACTTGGCTTTCAAACATTTTCAAAGGTAGATATAAACTTATTTCTGCCTTTAGAGTGTAAAGGAGTGTGTATAATGCTATCAAACTGTAAGTGTATGCACTAAAGGCATTACTAGCCTGTGCTTTTCCTGGTGACTGAGGAATTAGGTCAAAAGAAATGTGCCTTCTCTGCATCCAAGAGAAAAGAGATATGATAACTAATACTGCTCCAAATTCCTTCAGCCACTTAAATCTTTAACTCTTTCTAATTTTTATGAGAATTATGCACACATGATGCTGATAAGAGGTCTGTATTTGTTTTCCATTCCCTCATAAGACCCAGAATCTCACTAAGCAAGATACACTTTCATATAATAGATGAGGAAATCTGGGAAGGCTCAAAAGTTCATGATGTTTACTTAACCCATCCCAGAGATGGTGTTGTACTACAGACGAACACTGGAAAAAATACCAGGTTTTGTTCATGTAGGACTGAGCTATTAAATTGAAAAACAGGACTACAAGTCTTCCAGGAATAGACTACTAGAAAGTGATATTTTTGTTATTTCCTCTTGGGCCAGAAATACTACAAAGGTCAGCAGCAGGTGCCTAAGATCCATATTTTAAGTCTTGAAAGCAAAAGATAAAAATAAGACTGCAACCATTATGTCAGAAAAGCAACAGAGCTAGAGAACAAATAACTTTTTTTTTCAAAAATATCTTTCCCTTTCTGAAACAAGTTGAGTTCATGTATCAAGAATCTTTTAAAATCATAACAAAAGCAGTAGGTTTAGCTAGTGTCTGACACATTGATATTTTAGCCCTATCATTTATGCTTTGAAATATACTTTAAGGAGATGATTTGATCCACCCTAGCTTCTGTTTGTCCCATTTGTGACTATATTAATTTTTTATTAATTAGTAAGCTTTGCACACATTTCTACAATCTAGACAATGAGTCCTAGCTTACCTGATCTTGTTCTGACAGAGGCCTAAATCAAGGTAGCAAATAAATATGAACCTGTCTCTAGCTGTTTATCCTTTCCCTATGAAAGCTGTACCTCTGGCTCGTATTCTTCCTGGGGTATATGACTGTCTGTCACTTGGCCTGGCATTTCCTTGTGTGACTTTCTTCCTAATTCCCCACTGCAAAGCTGGGATCAGCAAGCAAGGGGTTACCCTGAGCACCCCTGAAGCTGTGAGCTCTGGAGATGGACATCTCAATGAATTCCTCTCCTACCAACTGGAGCATTTCTGTCCCAAGGTCCCAAACTAGTTGTAAGAGCTCTCTGGTCACCACCTTGCCCTGCTGCTTCACATTACAAATCTGCAAGGCAGTCAGCGTTTTCTGAAAACTCCCAAATTTTTGGAGTCCCACTTTGGGACCAGATTAGTGAGAATAGAATCTTCTGAAAAGAGCAGCAGAAACTCAGCGTGGATTACAGCTTGGATGGCCCTGGCTGAGAATCTTGTCCTGAATACTTGGTGCATATAAAGTACATGAACTCGTGACCAGGGATGTTAATCCCCATCTGTCAGGACGGAGCAGTGCCTGCACGCTGGCCCTATGCCCCAGACCAGGGATGCCTGGCAGTAACAAATTTGTGGCCAGCCTACAAAACACAGTGAGCAGCATTGTTTCTGCAGCAGGTTCTTGCATACCAGTGCTGAAAGTTGACTGGAGAGAAGCGAAGATCAAACAAACAGTACAGGAGAAGTTCTAAGTCCTTTCATTTGCTAATTCTCAACAAAAGTTAGATACTGGTTGCGGGTTCTTAAAGCTAAAAACCAGGATAGCAAGTACTGGCTTTTGCAAAGAAACACTAGCTTTTATCTAAATACACATGCTGGCAACCTGTGAGGACAGAGCCCGCCTGGCAGCAGGCAGGCCCTTGAGTCTGCCCTTGTGTGCCTGAGCTGTCAGCAGCGGCTGTGTATGCACCCCTCCTCACCTAAAGCACACACTGCAGTGGGCTCCTTGGCAAGATCAGTGGGACAACTATATTCATACCTGCTGCTTGCGGAGAGTTCAATCACTGGTGTTAGCAACACCACCAGTATATCGCTTCCTCAGGGCTGGTTCTCCCCTAGGTCTGAACATACGGTAATTGGGAGCAATTTTACAACGTTACCTTGCTAGTTATTAATGTCTTTCCTTAAAGTTTCTGTACCTGTCAGAAACTACTAGCTATGTCATTATTCCCTAGCCATAGAAGTACCTATATTTTAATAATTGTAGGGGAGATTAAAGCAGGATGATTTGTGTCTTGTCTAGAGCATGGAAACGATAGTATGTTTTATAGTGAAATCCATTCTGCTGAAAATAAAATAGGTCCTTTAAAAAAAAAAAAAGTCTCTGAGGCTTTCTGCTAGTAACTGACCATCTCTGCTAAATTTTGCAGTATAGACTTTAATGTTTCTCTCCATACATGAAGGCTATTCCTTTTAGGCTGTGCTCTTAGAGCCAATCTATTACGGGACCACGTCCAGGGTCTACTATTGCAAAGTAGCAGCTGTATGATTACCTGCATGAACTTGCAGGAATTACTTTGATCCTTCCCAAGTGGCTTTTCTTTTCTTCTTTTTTTTGACTCCCCATTTCCCATTTATTAGAGGTTGCAGATTAATATATTAGCAGGGTGTTTATCTTAGCCCTTTTTTAACTTTTCCACAACTATGTCTATTGTGTATTCCCATGGCAATTTGTTTTGTAAATCTGTTGAGCACCAGAATGTTTCATATGACTTAATATCCCATATGGTAGGGTAGCACAGGGATAACCTTGTTGCGGAAGTCTCAGAATTACCTCTTGCTGAAACACATGCCATGTTTTAAGGTCAAGGGGCTAAATGTCTCTTTTAAGATGTTGACAAAATAGGAGTATTAACAGGAACAAAACTTCCTTTTAAAGTTTTGTCTGTTTTCACAGGTGCTTTCCTGCAGAAGTAACTTTATTTTTAATTCCTGTCCATGAATATTCATGATATTTTTTAACACCTCTCCAGAGCTCTGAGGGTCACAAGATCACACTATTGAGCTTCCCCACAATAATTCTAGGAATAGCTCCAAGATATGAATCATTATCTCCTGCTTTGATCATCAGATGCTCATACAGCCTGTGTTATGCCCCATCTGAATAACTTTAATTCATGCATTTGGGGACCTTCCTGCTATTTCCCTGGAGCTGCCTGTAGCTTGCGTACAGCTCTGCTGCCAAGAGAGTAACCAGAGCCAAAATCTCAGTGTGAACTTGGTGTTGAAAGAGGTTTGTTGCCTTGTAATGAAGTAGAGGATCCAGTTTTAAGTCTTACATGGTGTTGCCCTACCACATACACAAAAGTTGGTTTGTTCATGTTCCCTGAGGCTTTTCCATCAGTCAAGTTAGGAAATACACACTTCTTTTGCCATTCAGGGCTGCAAAACAGGAATTATTCCTCCTTGTTACTTCCCAAATTTACCGATTAGCCTTGTTAATACTGTCTGACCACCTATGCCTCACAGTTCCACAGTATGTGTCTGATTTCAGCCTTATGCTTCATGAAGCACTGATTTATTCAAGCACGGGGCAGCAGGAACTTGTGCTTCTTCATACTATAGGACACCTGTTTGCCTTTGCCTGCCAGATAACATTTTGTTCATGGACAATTCTGGTTGCCACCAAGACAGATTGAATTACAGCAGGTGCCTGGGAAACCTAAGAACTTTTTTGGGATACAAGTCCATGCAACAGGAAAGCTCTTAATTGTTCTTGAAGCCAGTTTATACTTGGAAAGAGTGGTGGGGACAAAATGAGCCACTAGGAAAAGAGCCTAATGAAGCTTGTGAAAGAAACATTCCTACAGGGGCTGAGCCACCAGCTGCATCCAACTAGATGGAAATAGTATATCAGATGCCTTCTCTGCCTGGGAGAAGGCTGAAGTAAAGTTTCCATGTCTGAATATGGAAAATAAAGTACTGTTGTGGTAACAGGAGCTCTGTGGTTTGGTTGGTGGGAAGCAGGTGTGGTGGATCTGCGGCTGGTCCTGCACCCTGTGCTTGTTCACCTGCACCAGCTGGTGGTGCTCTTAGCAGCTTTTTGGTGCACCTTTAAAATGTATAGAAAACACAGGGTTTCCTCATTCTCATGAACGCTACACTCAAATACCAGCAGGATTCTTTAGAAAACAAGCGGTCCAGATCACTGCCTGAAAAAACACTGTCACGAAAACACCCCAAACTCCAAATTCACTAAACACTTCCAATGTTCCAGATCTACAGAAAAGCTGTAACGGATGCCATCTACCCATGGGAAGTGGAAGTAGCATTCCCAGACAGGACTTAAATATCAGAGGAATGACATCCAGCAAGGCACAGACTGCTTTTAAATAGAATTATTTACACAATGGGGACTGTGCAGACGGTGAGGACCTGCCTGATAGACAAAATAATTAAGGCGTATACAGTAAACAAAAGGAATTAACCCAGAACCTTAGAAGAATGATAACATGTAGGATCTAAAAGACTTAAGAATGATGAACCAGAATAGTTACCATACATTTTTAGGAACAATTTTAAAAGTAGTAAATGCCAGGTGGCATGAGCAATCTTATATTTTTAAAAACTTTTTAGTATATGACTAAACATCTATGTTGATCCGTATCAGGCCTGTGAAAAATCCCAAACCTCCAGATTTAAACAATTATCGTTCTACAGCTTACGTCAGATATATGAGTAATCTGATAATTCTACTTTTTTCTAAGGCATATCAGAACCCTATTGTTAGTTTCTGTGGATCGCAGAGGCTGAGGAAACATTTTCCTTCACAACTTTTGTCAAAGTAAATCTCTCTTCTTATTAAAAATTTTGTCCTAATGTTATTTCTTTTAATTTTAAAATAGAAACATTGGGTAATTTTAAAATAGAAACATATACTAAAAAAACCCCAATCTTCTATTTTATAAAAGGCTATTCTGTGATTTCTCCTAACATACATTATCAAAGGCCAAGAAAATACAGTATCAAAAAATAAACATCCAAAATGGTTCCATACTGATTTCCTAACAGGTCTTTTTTTCACCTAATATGTTACTCTTGGCAGTTTTGAAATCCGAGTTAGTCACTTCTAAACTGTACTTGCATTTAAGCATTAATATATGAGTAATCTCATGAGAGCATCAGTGAAACCACTGAAGTAAATAAAGCTCATGGCATGCCTACACATTTGCAGGATGGGGGACCTGGTTGACTTTTGCTGCCTCTTCACATGGGTTCACTGCTGTAGAGCTCTTCAGAGACATACCACCGGACCTTGCTGGCTTGGTCTGAAGTGCCATGCGTGTGCGTTGTATTTTTAGTTTGTGGTCTGAATCAGAAACAGACTTCATTTAGCTCTCATTGACTTAGGCAGGGGCTACAAAGCATGGAGCAGCCCTTCGGAAAAACCAGGCTCTTTGTTTAGTTTCTCTTTAAAATGGTACTACACAATACGGGTAAATTATACATTGCTCCTGTTAAATCTCAGAGTGGAAGAACTACATGCACCTAGGACTCATGCTCTAATAAAGAGAAAGATCTAACGTGTAAGGAAACCTTCATGGGACAGTTTACAGCATACAGTGGGTTTTAACTGTCATATAGGATTTAATAGGCAATTATATCACAGAATAAGATAAAAAAAATACGTTTAAAAGCACTAGTAAAAAATGAAATTTTTATACAACCCTGAAGAATAATAGAGCCCAATTAAAATGCATACAAGAAATTTTAATGGGATTTCCATGTGCCAGGAAAAATAATAATAGAAAACAGGTGCAAAGCGCTTTAAGAAAGAGACTGAACTGAATTTGCAACAGTGACTGAATTTAAGGAGCAAGAGCTAGATAACCTGGTATGAATGTAGGTATATAGTGAATTCCTTCCATGAAGATAGCAAATTATCTTTTGTTAATACTACATAGTATTTAATAGTAGCAGATAATTATAGTTACCCATGATTGATCTGTAGCAATAGATAATAATAATTATCTATGATTATGTATTGCTAATGACCTATTTGACCTTTGGGGTTTTGTTGATGCCGGTGTCTTTTTTTACCCATATATCTTTGATCTCTGCTTCCAACACCCAAAATGTCACAACCTGGATGTAGTGATTTTCTTCTAGTTACTGACAAGTCTTCTTGCCTTCCTCAAATTTTATAATTATCATCGTAATAAATAAAAAAAATAGAACATAATGAAATAGCAATTTCCAACTTAGTATTTTTTTTCTTTTCCAAATGAGCCTTTCTTATGAATCTTTAGCTAGTCTTTGGCTAGGGCTTTAATGCTGAATTATTTTAAAATAATTGTATTTTTTCAGATCTAAGAAGAAAAATCCCTTAAATCTTTAGGGAAATGGGATTAAGCCTAGGTACTTCAAGTGATATCAGCCTTGAAGTAACAGAAGCTTTCCTGATAGCCTAAGATTAGAAAGGACAAAAGACCAGAGCCTGTTCTCAGGTTGGGAAGAATATGAGGCAGGAGAGATAAGTACTTATTCATTACACAAGAGGCAGCACTTAATATGATTTTTGGAAATCAGAGAAGGGCTTGAGAATCCCTAGTCACTGACTAAATTACTTAGAAAGATGATGTTTCTTCAACACATAATTGGAAAAAACAGGAGAAGAGAGAGCTTGAGTGGATATTAAAACTGAAGGTATGATTTATTAACCAAAGCACCCAGTAATTTCAATGATGGGCAAAGAAAAAAAAATAGGTCTGTAGCCATAAAATACAGAATGAATTTTAGTGTCTCTCTAGGACAGAACTTGAATATGGTAGGACTCTGCATGGAGAAGGCTTACAATGTGAGCCTCAAGGTCAAAGCAGATACTGCTCTACCAGTTTCAGATTCTTAACTGAAATGCCACAGGATCTACTTCGTCAACTGCTTAAATGAATTTCAAGCAGCAGTTCATCAGTAACACCAATTATTTATTTATTTAACAAGCATATCACAATCAGCTGTCCGCCTTTCCTCAACAGAAATGGGGGCAACTGCAAGTACATCACTTGTAGATGTGCTTCCTAAAGAAACACACAAACTTACTTTAATTGAAATCATGAACTTATTTGTCTTTGAGGACATGGATGCACGAATTTTTCAGGAACCAGTGATCACTTGCAAACAGCACGTTAGGATCTGCTTGATATTTCTGAAATCAAAGTTTCAAAGGTTTGAGGAGCTGAAACACTGAAGATGTTTTGTTATACACTAACAGAAGTCCTTCAACAGTTTTGTATATTTCCAGCACCCTTCCTGTAGAATTCTGGAGAGAGTTTTAGGGTTTGTTTTTCTGTTTTATTTTTTATTAAATGCCTAGCAAAGAATACCCAAGAATAACATTTGATTTAAAAATAAAATTAAAAAACTTGCAAAAAAATATTTGCTGACATCATTGAATGGTCACAGATTGAGAGAAGCACTAACTAGCCACAAGATCTAGACTTTGATACATGACTTAGAGTTAACAGTTTGCACTTACTAGCAAAGGCTGAGTCCAAATCTGTAGGGGCTATAATGCATAAGGGGAGATTTTTCTTCCTTCTCTATGAGGCAGGCTCACTGCACCCTGCAAGGGCTTATTTGCAGGAGAAAGCAGATGGTGTTTGCAGTGCTACCTTCCAGCTGGGATTCTGCCAGGGGAGGGCAGCTTTATTTTTTGTCCCCTTTTCACCATGACAACTTCCCCAGCTTGGCTCTCATCACTTGTTTTTTTGTGGCAGTGTTAGCTAGAGGAGGATCACAGGGCAGTGATGTTGACTTGTGGTGCTACAGCTGTTCTTTGGAGGAACACACATTTGCTTGCAAAGCTAGGAATTAAGTACAGAAGACGGTAGAGATGTGAGCTGTTAACTTAAAACCCAAAACAAAACAACCAACAAAACTAAAACATAAAGCAATTGAGATCAGGAGAGCTTGACAACTTGCTCACTGGAATTAATGTCATAATTAATGCTAGGGCCAAAATCAACTATCTTGTGATCCATCTTGGCTGGCTTCCCCTTTGAAGAAACTTAATCTTTCTGGGTTTCTGAGGCAGTTTCCTAATGTACAGACCAGAGGTAATATTGTTGCCCTATAAGTAGCTGTAAATCCATTATGACCAGTGTGTGCAATAAAAATAATTTCCTTGATTTGGACAGATATAAACTCAGAAAGAGAAATTAAGTGATACGTATTTTCTTTGAAGGTTGCCTGACATGTATTTTCTAAGCATGCTGAAGTGAGCACAGCCTGCCTGCAAAAGATTGCATGGGAGTTTGACTCCAGCCGTTCCAGCACTCCATGAAAAGACCTAACATTGCAGCCTGGATAACTAGAGAATTGTGCTGCTGTTCACTTTAAAGCATATCCCTTTGTCACCCATCACTTCAAGAACTACTTATTTCATGAAATGAGCTTTTCTAGTGTCAATCCTTCTAGCTAAACAAAAAAGGAGATGAAAAAAGGAGTATTTCAAAGTCTGTTCTTCGTGCATGAACAAATGATGTGGAGTGAAATACACTATTCTTCAAGCTCAAGGGGTGAATTGGTATCCAGCTAGGACTGAAGCAGCCCTTAACAATAATACCTGATAGTTCTCATTACACTGCAAATGAAAGTGTTTCACAAGGATCACTTGAAAGGCTCAAGTAAGATATATTGTTAACATTTCTCTATTTGGAAGACCAGTGGGATAGGAAACAGATTAAACTACCAGAATTTCGTAAAGGGACCGAATTTCACAAATATAAATGAGCTGGATGAGCCAAAATAACCTCTGTATGCGCTGTTTTCCCATACTGAGAGACCAAAGAGCTAATTCTAAATTACATTTGTTTAGGCAAGAAGGCACCTCAGAAAGCAGACTCTGGAGGACAGTTCTGGGTATGCTTCCATGCAGTACAGGTGGCCCCAGACCTGCTTCTCCATAGGGCGTCTGTCCCAGAAAGGGAGTTTCTGTGGTGCTGAGTCTTGGCAGGGATGGCACAATAGTCCTTGGGTTTCAAGGAGGCATAGAGGAGCATGGTGGGGCCAAAGCAAGAGTAGTCCTTTGAGCATGGGAGGAAACGGGTGGGTGCTCAGCTCCCCTCTCTGCACCCACTGGCCTCCCACATAAGGAAGCCATGTCATTTAGTGACATGGTTTAATGATGGACTTGGCAGTCCTGGGGTAAAGGTTGGACTCTATGATCTCAAAGGTATTTTCCAACCTGGTTGACTCTATGATTCTAAGGGGTTTAGGATTGCACAGGATTCCCCAAGAAAAGGATAGGAGATGCGAGTGTTACAGATTTTACCACAGCTTTAGAAATTGCATTTTTTTTTTTCTTCCTTTTCATAATTTCTTGTCCAATTTCTTTTCTCTTTTGAAGTTTTACAAGTTTTACCCAGCACACCAGAAGGGATCACACTGCCTCCCTCATGACTACCAACAAGCAAGAAAACAAAGAATCACAAGAGAATCTGTTTTGCAGATCTAATGAGTCTTTGGATTTTAGTGAGCAGGTTATCAGATGCTGTCTGAAGGGAACTTTCTTGGCAAGCCCTTCACAAAATACATATATAAATATATTAAGTGTTCAAGTTCTCAGTTTAATTTGCATGAAACAGGCTCTTCTAACCCCGCAGAAGGAACTTATAACTTTTTCTCTATCTTCTCCATCACCTCCGATACTAGAGCGTCAATATAGAGATGCATTTCTATCTGCTGCCCTTTTAAGCACCTTCGGCCTGGACTGTGCTCAGAAGAGGTGGAATTCATTTGGCCTTTAGACTCTTTGCCAGATGAAGTTGTAGTGCTTTTGAACATCCTGAGAGCACTTTGACCATCAGCTGTGACCCAACACTACCAATCCTATTCATTTTAAGAGAGCACTTACAGCTCCATAACTACTTTGGAAGAACCTTTTTTTTGTTATATAAATTAAACATACTGGGGGACAGCAAAAAAGCAACATTTTTCAGGAGTCAGGTGTAAAGAAAACAGAAACAAAGTTTTAATGGAACAGAACACCTACTGAAATGCTTAATTTGACATTGCTTCAAATTGTTTTAACATGAATCATCTAGGCATTGTGTGTGAAAAATTGAGATCTCTTTCCTTTTAAACTAAACAGTGAAGAGAAAACTAGCTTAATGTCATTTGATTTATTGCCTGAATAGAAACTAAGCAGGAAGAAAAATTAATCCTCTTTACTAAACAGAACATATAAAATCTTAATTCTTTAAATGGCATTTACTGTTGAAAGAAAAGTGTTTTGGTTCTTCTAAACAGAAGCAGAGGCACAGAGATGACATTTTTGCATTTTATACCATACTTAGAAGCATCAGCTCATGGCTTAGAGATTACTACCTCTGTGTTTACTTTTAATTAAAACCTCAGTAAAAGCTCAAGCCTCAGCCTTTTGGGAATGCCAGTGTAGTTTAAATGACATAATGCAGAGGATGGAGGGTAAAGGAGGCTACATGCTAGCTACCTCAGGGATGATAAAACAGGCATGTTCGCAGAGAAAACAGGAGCTTCAGGAAACAACACAATGAGGTAATAGCAAATGTGCCAGATCTTTCTCCAAGAGGATTCGGAAGAGATTTAATGCCTCTCATTCTAGAAAATAGCATTTGAAATGAATCAATGTTTATTTTACCATTAGTCTTATTAAATCTAGCAAAATAGTTGTTTGACAACACAATTCACACAATCAGAGGCTAAAGATCTGCTGTGGCAGGCAGTCATTGCTGCATAGGGACTGCTGAGTGGTCTTAGAAATGATCAGGACAATTTCTGACTCTAGGGCAGGACTGACCCTCTTTTTCCCATTCAGGAAAGCATATGGTGGAGGGAGCAGCCCCTGGCATTGTGGCTAAGCTCGCTGCACCAGGCAGTCCCAAGGGTATGGCAACTCTGTCATCCTGCTGGCTTGTTTAACATCTCTTTTTCCCCTCTTAAAATGAAAAGAATAGATGAAACACTTTAATAAACATTTTATAATTATGATTTTTTCTTAATAATAGGAGATTTACGGCAGTGGAAGCCAAGTTGGGTCACACCTGGCCTGCCTGGGCCTAAGAGATGGGCACCTGGTCAAGATAGACACCATGACACAAAGTATAAAGAGATGGTAGTCATCCTGCACCCCAAGAAGGAATGAAATCAGCATCCTGCAGTACCACATCTAGCACATTTAATTTGGCATGAGTACTGCTGGGACTTGGAAAAGATAAGACCGGTTTTAGCCAAGGTGGTGGCTTTTATTAGAGCTCTTATCTCCCTTGTTTATTCCTTTTAAACTTCATCACAGTTGCAAGACTGATGCTTACAAAGACATGAGTAGCTGAAGTCACTTCAGAGAATCAAACAGATAGTCACAAGTCACTGCAGCATTAAAAACTTTATCCTTTGCTTTGTAGATTTGCTCATGTAAAGAATAGGATATAACAAGGGTAACTTCATTCCTCTAAGTCACAATCCTTTTAGGACTGAGCCATCATTTTCTTAGTGCAGTGATATCCAGTTTCAAAGCTCAGGTCTTTTATCACTTCCATGGTATCTGTGAGACTTAGATAAGCTTAATGAAAAATTCTGTCATACACAGTAATCAATATTTTCTAGAAATACATATGTTGACTCAAATGATCACTGAATGTAGAAGGATGCTATAACACACCTTGCGCAACCGACACTTGATTTTTGGGTGAGCACCTCTGCATTCTATCTTGGCTGCCCATTGAAGGCATGCAGTGCAGCCCCAGTGGTGGCTATGCTGGCTTGCAGGCATGCATGGCTCCCCACTCAGGCTGTGGCTTATGCTTCCCTATGTGGAGAAATGCTTTCCTGCTACAGATACAAATGCCCAGAGACTGCATTTCCACATTCACACCAACACCTTTCTCTCATGTAATTCTTTTTTTTTATTCCCATTTAGCTTTGCATGAAACAAAAAGGAAATGATAGTAGAGAGAAATTAACACATGAAGAAATTTAGTTCTTGGGAAAAGCATTTATGGTCAGGTATATGTATTCATCTCCATAGATTTTAACCTGTTAGGGAAAAAGGGATAGCCTTTTTTTTAATTTCCTATTTTGCCTCCAAAATGAGCATGTCTCTTGCTATTATTCATTTTCTACCAAATTCTGCAATTCCTCTGCATTGTGCTCTATCAACACCCACAGCAGCTTACACTGTAAGCAGTCCTGTTGAAATCTTTGCCGGAGGAACAACATTTAAGGCAGATCTGTGAAGGACACTTAAAAATCTACAATTCTTTCAGAATAGGACATGTACAAGTTTATTTGCTCTGTTTGCTATATAACTTCCATTGCCTAATTCAGGCAGGAGTTAATTTGCATGCCACAAAACACACATTTTCATTTCCAACAGTTATTTAGCAAATCAACAAATGGCACGTCTAGATTTTTTTAAAGCAGAACTTGTGACATATGTGGAAAATAGTCAGTGCAATGTCAAACTGCCAAGAATCTGCAGCCTGAGCAACCTCATATGGAAACTGTGGAATGAAATCACATTTCGCACTTATATGATTTAGTATTTGCAACCCCTTCACTTCATTTTTCCTTCCTATCAAAACATTGTTCTCAGCTCTTCTTGTTTACCAGGCACTTCCTGAAAGGTGAAAGCATCAGCTATTATTGGTAGATTTACTAACCCTTTTTATATACTGGATGGGTCAAAGACACTTGCAGGAACAAGGTTACAAAAGTGACATTCCCAGAAGACCTTTAAAAATCTTACCTCCCACCCCTCACCCCCCCCACCCCCCCCACCCATGGTGAAATCCAAAACTTTGCACCTCAAATGAATGAAAATATAGAAGTGCCATATAACATTCACATGAATGCATACTTATAACAAATAGGACAAGGAACCTCACACATTTTATGCTTACATACCATCTACTCTTCACAATAAAGTAACTACAGTACTTCACAACCATTTCATCATAAAAACAAACCACAAAGACAAAAAAAGGTTGAAAAATTTAAAACGTAGAACAAGTTCAGCATAAACTGACAGGTCAAGAAGTCTCTGAAGCCTCTGACCACTTAAGAAAGCATTTCACGTGGGAAGTCAGCAAGCGTTTAAACACAAGTCTTTTTATAGATATTTATCATCATTTTCTCTGCCTAATAGCAAAGTTGTCAGCCCATTCAGACTGTCATTATCATTGTCATCCACACTGTACTGCACTGAAGGTAACTAACCAGTACCCTGCCCCAGGTTTTCAGTTGTTCATTGATCTAAGCACACTGAGCTAATGAATCTTGTATCTAAAACATTTCCAGACATCAGAGCAAACCTTAGCAATTTTGCCACAGAACATTTCACTACCCACTCTGCTGCTAATTACTGGCTGAACACAAAGGTAAAACCTGGCATCATTCATTAAAAACAGACAGGGTCTTTTGCATTGGTCTCAATAAACTTAGGTCTGTCCCATCACCTCCTGGGAAGCAACATCTTGCTCTGCTTTCCGTGCCTCCTGCAGCCACCAGCCACAGTGAGCAGGCAGTGGCAGAACCCCCACAATGGTGCCACTTCTGTCCCACTAGCCATACCATCTTTCTAATGGTGATGGGCACACTTCCCTTAATGGAAACTGAGCTCCTCAGCAGTGCTAGCACAGGGCAGTGTGGCCTGGGGAAGCAGCATGTTGTGTTTGCATGTGAACACATGGAGAACTCAGCACCTTGCTTCTCTTGTCTGGCTCTGCCTGAGGTGATAACCTCCCTCCGAAGTTCCTCTTCATTCACACTCAGGACTAGATCCCATCGGGTTATTTTAGGGGAAGAGAGGCAGCAGAAAGTGGGCTGGTTTTGCTTACTTCAGACTAATTTTCTTTCTTTAATTATACCACTACTGTCATCACCATTTAGATAATCTGAGCCAGGCAGTAACTGCACAATATTAAAAAGCCCTAAATATTTAAAATCCTGTTAATCACCCTTTTTCGTCCCAACTACAGCTTTTATTCCAACAGGGTGGCTGCTGGGAAAAAGTAAATATGCTCCACTGAGGCAAGTTTATGATGCCATTTCTAACTAGCTGATTACCTTACTGTGTGACTAATGCATCTAAATGGAAGTCCCTAATTTTGTTTCCGCCTCACTAGTTCATCTCAGTGTATTAGGCAAAAGGAAGCAAAAAAAGCATGATAAAATTATAAGTGCATATTTTGGTGCGCTGTAAAACACAAGTACAAAATGGTAAGTGCACACATGATTGGTAGATATTCCTCTAAATCTCTCTTCTCAAGATATTAAAAATGTGCCATAATTATGAAATAGGGATGATATCACTAAAGAACATCTTTAAGTATATAATTTGTTATTTGTGAACTGGCATTTTTGCTCATTAAGTGAACTATTTTCTGTTGTTTTCATGCTCTTTTGATCATTAGGGCCTCTGAAAGCCTTCACTGAAGATGTCATGCTTCCCGACTGCTGGATAAAATATAAATAAGGTGTATGGTACATATAAATATGTACTATACACTGTATGGTACATATAAATCTCTATTCTCTTTCATGGACTCCAGAAAGTTATCCCATGATCCCATGTTGAAAATCATTATATCAATCCAAAGGCAGATTTTTAAAGCTGGTGAAAAATAAATTTACATGTCAAATAAAACCCCTACTTTCAGACTCTAATCGCTTCTGAATCCAATGGAAGGCCAGCAAAAGAGCTATCAGATACTTTATGTAAAAAAATCAATCTGTTTATAAACAAAACTATTTGGAAGGTTCTAAACTGTGTGGTGTGGTGTGGTGGATTTTCTCAAGGATTGCAAAGGGTATCTACGCAGTTTCATCTTGATTAGAGGCGAAAACTTTGGAGAAGCTGCTATGAAGAAGCAGTCACTCAAAACAGTTTGCAGTGAATGGACAGGCATGGGGGATTTGGGGTAGGGAAACTGAGGTGGTGGTTTGTTTTTGGAAGCACGCTTTTTTTTGTAGATGACTGATCCAAAAGCAACTACTAAATACTGGGCATCTACTCAGACCAGTATGCTCACTTTTTTTTAATACCAGAAATATTGGAATAGTATTAACATTTCTTACATTTTTCTCTTTCAGCCAGATACTTTACAGAACAAGATGAATACTGAATTCACATATTCCACAGAGTACCTTCTAACATGCAGTAATTACCTTTTGAAAATTAATACTTTTTCAAAAGTACAGTATAAAGTAGATGTGTCTCATTAGGATTTAATTCAGAATTAGTTCCCCTACAGCAGTACAAAGTTTGGCTTAAGATAAAAAATGTACCTGAGACAAAAGGAAATACTAAGGAAATAAAATTTGATAAGGCGTGTCTGTAGAGTGTTGTAATCACCAAAGCAGTTGCATACCTGCAGATGTGTGCCTTAGTTTTTTATAATGTAACCTGGACGTGAAGCATCCTTGTTATTAGATAAGATTCTGGAGGAACTTCCGGTAAGAAAAGGTCATCTGTGCATGAGTAACTGACTGCTTTTTGCATATTCTTCCTGCCTGCATGACTGTGTCTTGACTGAAGTGTCAATCAAAATGCACAACTGGGTCAGAAGTCTAAAACTGTGTTGTTGCTTTAACATAATAGCAGAATGCACTCAAAGTGCTTGCCACCAGTGAAAGCACAAATTGCTGCAGAACTGCACTGGATTCCTTAGTGGGCAAAGTCCACACAGTCAGTGAGCACACCAGTGTCTTTACTGCCCCTCTGTCAAGCAGGAAGAGGATATGGACTGAGCACTTGTC
>JBCJKH010023168.1:19364-33977 GCA_039877255.1 Loriculus beryllinus | reverse complement strand
TAAACTGGAAGGACAAGCAGTCAAGTCCTTTGCATGCTCTTCAGGTAAATCGGTGAGATTGGCTGCAAATGCAGGAGCATGGAACTTTTCTGAGCAAACCCACCAGAAGAAAAAGGTCTAGTTTGGAATTTCTCTATAAGCATTTGAGTATGGCTGTATATCATTTTCAGAGTCTTTTTGGAAAATGAGATTCCATGCTTCCTTAATTGTTGGCTTCTCTTAGCTTCTCATCAGCTCTAAACTTAGCAAGCAGGGTTATAAAACATACTGGAACTTGTTACTCCTGCTTTGATTATTTTTATGTCCTTGATAAACATTAATATTGTTTAAGTATATTCATGGAAGGCCAAATAAGTTACTCTGGAATATATGACTTCTTAGGAAACATCCTGGTTCTACTTTCATATTTGGCAAAACCCAAACCAAGACACCAGGTAGGGGTTGTTTCCACTTCAGTGTTCTGTTAGCTGAGTTTTGGTAGTGGCTGGTTAAGGCCTTTACTTAATGCCCTTTTTCCATGTTTCATACATGATTTGAAAGCTGTTCTGCATGGACAGAACATAAGCTAAAGAGCTCTTGTGCTACAGGAAGGTTCAGAGTGAGAAGACTTGTCTTGCTTTGGGGTTGTGCATACATCGTTTTGAGTTTACCAGTTTGGCTGCAAAGTATACCTTTCTAAGAGTTACGCTTCTAAAAATCATTTTAGTCTTCAGAGTTGCAAGAAAAAAAAATCAAAACACTTTAGTCAGGTACTTGCATTAATATTGCTGCTAGTTCTATTTAGTTCTTCATACAAAATGCTTTAGCTGGCAGTTAAGATATTTAAAAGCTATAGAATGCAAGAGAAAATAAGCCGTTTTGCTTAGATGGGGAAAGTCTAAAATGATTACCTTAAAATTGGTATTGATGTGTTATTAGAAATGCTGTTCAGGCAGTATGTTTAAAATGCAGTCCTCTTTGATACTATTGATTGGTCTTCAGTATATTTTCCAGTGATAGTCTCAGCATCACGGAGGGTACAGTATTGTGGTAACTGGTGTCTTTGTATCATGTTCATGAGTGTATTTTTTGTGGTAAATAATGCCCTCCAGTGCTTTCACAGTGGGTTTTGGATAGCAGGAATCACTTGTTCGATTAATTGAATTTTCAAACTTGTTTCCACTAAAATGGCAACTAGCAGATAATGACTTTTCCCCTCTGAAATTAGTATTTTCAGGCATTCAAAACTATCGCAAAAGGGTGTTTCCTAAGAATGTTTATCAAATGGCCTCCAGATGAGCAATGCTTGCAGCTGCCTTTGCTATCTTATGTCCCCTCTGTGTACATGTAACTGATTCTGTTCACATTTGCTGGGATAGGTGTGTTTTAGAATAGTATCTTGTTTTGTGTGTAGTACTGGCCAGCCTATCTGACTTGAATATATGGATGCAGATTCTCGGGTGTGGTGCTTACACTGAGAAGGATTTTTAGGCTACCTAATCTTTAGCAAACTGAAGAAAAAAACCTTTTATGTTTTGTTTGTTTGCTTTTTAAAAAATAATATTTCTGAGCAGTTGACCTCTCTAAAAGGGATATTTCAAACCTGGTAATTTCATAGGTAATGTTTTTTAGAACAAGACTTCTAGAAAGCAGGTTTTGTTATCGGGATTGCTGTCATTCTAACAGTACTTGTGTGCTAATTTCCGTATTAGTATGTCCCTTCCTGTCAGGTCCTGTAGACTTAGCTATTCAACATGTTGCGTGGCTTGGATATTTCAAGATTACCAGCTAGTGTTAGGGGTTATAGGCTTTTTCACACCACTAAAATTGGAATAATGCCCTTTTTAAGAGCTTGTGCATTTAGTTATCTTACAACAGCAGGTTTTGCTTAAAATATTATAGATAAGTAATGATCTTGTGCCTTACCTTATTTCACTATTCCACTTAATTACTTAAAATACTCCCAAATATCAGTATAATCTAATATTATAAGGATCATGAAAGGGTTAAAAAGGCTACTTTGTCTTAAAAGGGTTTTAAATTGTTCATCCATCAAAGCATCAAATTAAAAAGCCCCTAAACTAAATCCATGTCTGGAATCATAAAATTAGTTTGGATTGGTAGGGACCTTAAAGGTCATCTCATTCCAACCCCCTGCCATGGGCAGGAACACCTTCCACTAGATGAGGTTGCTCCAAGCCCTGTCCAGCATGGTCTTGAACATCTCCAGGGATGGGGCAGCCACAGCTTCTCTGGGCAACCTGTGCCAGGGCCTCAGCACCCGCACAGTAAAGATTTTTTTCCTATCATCTAATCGAAATCTCTCCTCTTTCATTTTAAAACCACTCCCCCTTGTCCTCTCCCTACCTGCCCTTGTAAAAGGTCGCTCTCCAGCTCTCTTGTAGGCCCCTTTTAGTCACTGGAAGCTGCTCTGAAGTCTTCCCCGGAACCTTCCCCAGGCTGAACAAGCCCAGCTCTCAGCCTGTTTTCATAGGAGAGGTGCTCCAGCTTCTGATTATCTTTGCGGCCTTATGGCCTTGCTCCAATAGGTCCATGTCCTTCCTATGCTGGGACACACAGCATAGGTTCGTGTGAATTATTCACTATGACTTTCACACTGTCTCTCCAAATAAATGGAAAAAAATGTTTTCACTCCAATCCAGTTGACACCGTTTTGAGCTCGATATATACAGAACTTTAAAAACAAAACAAACCACAGCAAAGCAATAACCAAGCAACCTCCCCAAAATCCAAAGCAACAACTCTTAAAATAAAAAGTACCAGGAAACTTATACGGCTGAAGGTGTTATGGTTTGGTTTTTGCATCAGGGCTATGATTAATGATTTTTAAGATGCCTGACTTCATGAATTGTTTGAACTGGTGTTGTTGGGGGGAAAAATAGCTGATTTTTGTTCCCCTTTCATTTTGAGCCAGCTCGTGTTTTATCCTGTTATCCGCACAAATATTTGGTGTCATCTGGTGCCAATTACTCCTTCAGCATTGCTGGCAGCAGTGTAGACAGCAACTGATAACCTGAGAACTGGAGACTGAGTCCAACCATAAAACCAACCACCCTGACTTTGCTGTGTTGTCTCAAAGTCTTGAGCAGCAACAGTGGGACTAGTTATTGACTACAAAGGAAAATCAAAAGGAAGGACAACAATGTGTTTCTGTTACTTTGTATTACGAAATTTATGCTCTTGGCAGTTGATAAGTTGGAGAAATTCAATTAATGAGACAATTTAACATTGTAATTTGGTAAAGCTCTGAGCTGCTGAAAGGGCTGATCCCATGGTCACCAAAGAATCCTTAGGGAGAGGAGAGAGGCGGTTCCAAATGCTGGTTGAAAGAGGGGAGAAAAAACAGTGTAAAGAAAGGAGACAGAACAAACAAACTGAATGCTTTTAACTTTTTTTTAGTCTACCTCAAAATACAGTGCGAAGAAGACTGATTTCTGAAAATCCAGCTTTGCAAACCTCAGAGTATGCTAAACCAGCAGTGCTGTGCCTCGAGAGAGATGCACAAATAAATGGTGCTGTATCTAAGCAGGGTATGATTAGGACTTCTGGAGTAGTAAGCCTGTGATAGGGATGTTGTTACTGGTTCCTGTTGGACTTAGTTTTGGGTAGCTGCTTTGTTGCTGAATGACAAGTCTGGTTTATGTTCTGTTCTCTAGCAAAGCATGTTTAGCATTTTTCCTACATACTCAGTTTTCTGTGATGAAATGAGCTCAAGTCTGGAGGCTGTGTTCTAATTTAAAGAAAAACAAACAAAATCCCAACAACAACAGAAAAAGTTTTGTCTTTTTTGTTTGGTTGGTTGATTGGTTTTGTTTTTAATAGTGCTCTCTCTTCTAAGTGAGCTTTACTAGAACTTAAGGGAGAAGATCTTCTATATTTTTACCTAAATAGCCTTGTAATAACCTAATCTAGAGAGATATCTTAGTGTTAAATTAGCAAAAAAATAAGCATTGTGCATATTATATTTATTAAATGCCTAGTCTCTGTAATATTAATAAGAACTATTTTTGTTTCCTAATACTTTCTAACAATATACTTCCAGTTCACAGTATTGGAATGCTAGGGGATGCATGCAGCCTTTGGTTTTCTGTTGTGTTTGTTGCCTTTATGTCCTTGGTCTGTTTCAGGGATAATGGTGTGTTAAGAAAGTTTTCGGATAACTAGCCTTTTGGTGTGACTTGCAGGTGATAACACACCTTTTGGTGTGACTTGCAGGATGAGAAGACATGGAATAAAAAATGTTGTGGTATTCTGGATTGTTTCTGTTGAAATGAGAACCTGACACTGTGTAAGGATTCTGCTGTTTGTCTTGAAAGATGTGTGCAGGGGTTTTATGTGTGCAGAAAACACTATCTCCTCTGTGGTAAATATACGCTTAAGAAAATACTATATTTCACTGTATACGCAGCTATATACACAGTTGTTGTTAGGATAAAAGTCAGAATTAAGTGATAAATGTTTAGGGTATTATGATTTACTGTGAGGGTGATAAGGCCAGGCTGGATGGGGCTTTGAGCAGCCTGGTCTAGTGGAAGGTGTCCCTGCGCATGCAGGGGGGTTGGGACAGGATGAGCTTTAGGGTTCCTTCCAACCCAAACCATGTTATGGTTCAGTGTTGTTGGGTTTTTTAATTATTACAATTACTTTTAAAATTATAATTTTTTTTTTCTTAATATCTGTTGAAGCTGTTGAAGATAGGAGGTCTGGGGAGGAGGATGAAAAAGGTTCTTAAATTACTTTTAAGAGAGACAATATCAGGTTTAAAATTCTGTTTGTGATGTTCTGGCAGATCTAAGGGTTTACAATACTGTAGCTGATACTGAAACATGGAGAGTGCAGCAGTGGAAAAGTCACAAAAATGTTTTTAGGAAGCACTCAAAGAAAATAGTGTCAGGTTTTTTTTTTTTCTCTTTGTTTTTAAACTCCTTCACCCTCTTGTTGCATCCAGGTAGTGCATTCCAGACTGAGCAGAAGCACTTTTTGGTCTTGCCATGAACTTGGCCACTTTCTCTGTGTTGGCTTAAGGTAGATGTTTCAGTTTTTGCATGGCTGGGAGAGAGAGCCTGTAGTTTGGGTACCAAGGAGGTTACTGAGATATGGTAGACTATATTTAGTTAATTGGGGAGTATGGCCAGCCTCAAGAAATTGCTTGTGTATCTTAATTTCCCTCTGGCTTTATACATTTGAGCATAAACTTTGTTTAATAGTGAAAATAAATTCCACAGTTAGTTCTCCATTACTAATGTTTAAATAATTGAATCAAAGGAGTGTTACCTTGACCTAACTGATCTCCATTTTGGTATAGTGTGATGAGGGAGGAGGAATAAGAAATCCGGATGGAAGGCACTGAAGTCAGGAGTGACTTCATCAGCTTATACCTTGAATTATGCCCAGAGGCAATAGTTGCCTACAGCACAAAGATGTTGGCGTTATCATCTATTTCTGGAGGAGGAAGAAAAATCTAAACCAAACTCATCCTATAACCTAACAAAACAACAACCCACCCCTTCACCCTGCCACTGCTAGAACTCCAAGTACAGGTTTCTATAATTAGAATTGTTTATCGAACCTGTGTTGTGCAATATCAGAGCACACAACGTGTGTACACTTCACTGCTAGTTCACCCCCAGTGTGAACCATTCTTTTACTGTATTAGGATTCCCAGCTGCCTAACTATGAACTTGTGTGGTTGGGGTACGCTTTACCTGTAAATCAGTAGCAGAATTTTGAAAACTGAATTGTTGAAATGCTCTTGGTTTAATGCTCTGCTAAAATATGGTTTGAAATTAAAAATATTTTCTAAAATTACACATTTTGACAGAATCAAATCCTAAGCAGGATGGGTCTGTCTTAATGTTGTACCAGACAGCTGCTATCAACAGCACCTTTTCATGCCATAGGCGTCATAATATCATAAACAACTAAATTCTGAGATTTAAATTTGAGTCTGAAAACAAGTATTTGGAAATTTTGAGGTGTCAGTGTGGCCTAAAGGTATGTTCAGATGACAGTTCACACGTGATGTCATGTTTCCTAAAGTCTAGCAAAATCACTGAAAGTGTAACTGCTGACAGTAAACATGCAGACGTACGTATAACTAGCTTGCTTCTAGATGCAGTAGGAACTGTGCTGGGCATGTAGTTCAGGGTTTAAAAGGTAAGTGCCATTTTTTATTCTGTTGGACGTGGGGTATTTATTAGTGAGCATGGAACCAACGCACCTTGGCATCACTCAGCAGCACAAGGGAGAAGTCTTGACACCACCAAAACCCAGCAGCTGTGTTCTCATGATTAAAGGGTCTGAGTCTGCATACTACATGCTTACTTAAGCAGACATGACTACTGAACTTTAAGTAGCTTTGCAAATATTATGAGACTAAGAATTATTTGTTAATCGTGATCTAATCTCTACAATGGCCAATTTTTCATTCTTTTTGTTTGACATTTATGACGCTAAAGAATTTTTTTTTTTTTCCCAAATCAATTGAGAAGCAAACTAGAAAATTAAGTCCAGTTAATAGGGGATTTAAACCGAATAGCCATTGACTAATCTTAGTGTTGCTTATGGGTTACTCCAGTTTGTTTATGCTGCAGCGGGAGGCTTTGGACTTGTCTTCCCATTTGTAAATTACTACTATTTCAGTGTTATATTTAGACTTACTTACTGAATTTTCATTTAAAAGATTTCAGTGCTCATGTTTAATTTGTCTGGACTGATATTACCAGTGGATCTAATAGAAACAAATTATTTGAAGGAACCTGATGAGGAAGATAACTACCACTTTCAGCAGATCTACTTGACTGTAAATACTACCTTAGTACATAACTGGTTTTCTTCTTTAAGAAAGGTTTTGTTTAGGTTCTCAAACACTGAGTAGAAACCAGTGTCCTCTCTAACTGGAAAAAAGCTTGTGTATTTTATATATGTATATAACTTAGTTGTTCTAATCTTTGAATAATTTGCAGTAGCCATGGAGTATCAGCATTGCATTTAAAAAATAGTTGCAAATGATCTATACGCTAATATATAGCTAGTTAACATCCTTTTTAATCAGGTACGACTAGAATTGGTAGACCGCTAAATTATCTTCCTTAACAGCTACTGTTGAGTAGAAAGGATGGGAGGAGGAAGGTTATTCCTGAACATTTATTATTTTCTTTTAAAAATAAACTTGAAAGGCTTGCTATATTTATGCTTTCAATATGTTTCACATGTTGTGAATTGAAAATTTGGCATTCTCTTGTTGAGTTAGATCATTTGCGGTGAAAACCATCTGCATCCGGCGATCCTTACAACTTCTTCAAAGTACTGTTCACTACATGGAAAAGCTCCAAATTATATTACTAAATTATTTATTAAATTATTAAAACTTTTCTTGGATTTAGACGTTTGTTGGGTGAAGGTTTGTTAGTCTTCCCTCTATTTCAGGAGGGTGTGGAATTGGGTGTAAATCCTCACATAAATGAAGCTGAAGTTATGAGACTTTTCACTGCTAACTTCACCGATTAGGCTTTTACCTGTGATATGTTTGTTTAGATACTGGCACAAGTATTTGATAACCAAGAATATTCTTTATTTGTAATGTCAGATACATAGCTTTATGTATTGCATTTGTGCTTTTGTAAGCGTTGCAGAAGTAGTGAGTAGCTGTTGAGTGCGTTGCTTAAAAACAGATCTGCTGTTATAATCATTTAGAAATATTTCAGATTTATAATTCCATAGATTAATATTTCATATAGTTTCTTTTTAATTCTTTTCATATAATGCCTTTCTTCAGTTTGCCTTGTGCTGAAAGAAGGTTTAGATTAGAAGCTTTTCCTTTAAGGCTTTTCTTCTGTGAAGCAGTTTGTTTATTTCTGGTGCAAGGTGCCGGTAAAAGGATGTTCCTGTAATTGTCACAGACAGAATCATTTTGTATGTAGCCTTGTCTTACACAAATGACTCAGTTACAAGAGAGTGTAAGGTTTTTTTCGGAAGTACAACAAACAAGAACTGGGGATATTTGGTAACTGGTTTGTAATCTTTATTTTCACAAGCCTCTCTTGACTGTCTCTAAGATTTGGTCACAGGTTTCTTTCTGTATTTTGGACATATTTTGCAGTTTAACAATGTCATAATACTCTCTTTGTGGTAATGAGGAAGACTAAAAATGTTAAGTGTTAGTTTGATGTAAGTGGTTTCCTGTGACTTACGAAACCACAATCGTCTTAGTTGCCTCTAGATTTAATCCTTAACACCACGTTACAGATATAAGTGACTTGTACTACTACAGACCTCTCATTGCTGAGGAGGTATAGAATGGACAAGTTGGCTTTGCTGGTTATTAGTCATAGAAAAACACTCAAAAGTCCCAACCCAAAATTCAGGAAAACAAGCCTGCAACATTGTTAAACAGCTAGACTTATCTTTCCCAATAGCTGGTGGTTTGGGTGTGGGTTTTTTTGCTGAGACTTCTAATATTTACTCTCCATAACTAATAGGAAGCTAGTAAAACTGATGATGGCTTTTAGAAATGTTTGCTTGTTCTAGAATGTTTATGCTTCTGTCCAAGAATTTTTAGAAACATTTTAATCTTACTCCCAGCTTTTGTACTTTTTATGAACCAAAATATTGGCTAAAGTCTGTATGGCAGATAATACTGATGTTGAAATTGTTGAGTTTGATAAAACAAGTTCAGCTGATTTTCTGGGAGAAGGAGATCTGTGAAAGATCTTTTGTCAATAACAAAAGCAAAAGCTGCAGAATTGGAGCTGGAATCAATTTATTCCATTTCTATACTGAGATGTTTTTTCATATCAAAATGTAACATCAAAATATCAAAATTAATATCTTTAATATCAAAATTTAACAACACTGGTTTTTCTCTTTTTTTTTTTTTCATCTTTTTTTCCTTAGGGAGGCAATAATGCAGGACATACAGTTGTTGTGGATTCTGTGGAGTATGACTTTCATCTTCTGCCAAGTGGGATCATCAATCCAAAAGTCACTGCATTCATTGGTAAGCGAGATATCTCTAAAAACAATAGACAGACAATGCTGTAGTTACAGACTTCAGGCATATTAGAAGAATTACAGGATAAGGATTTTTTTTCTACCTCAAATTCTCATTGACCTGAACTGCTCTACTATCTTAATACTGTCTTAACTCAGTTGTGAAGTGTAGATTACAGAGGTTTCTTTTTATCTGCCCTATCATTGTATACAGATAGCTGCCCAGCATTATCTTTATTCTCCCATTACCTCTTATTTTCTCCACCAGTTATTTCTTTTATTCTCAGAATTCTCCCATTCTGTTTTAATCTTCAGCTCTACTGTTTAATTCCAAGTACTATTTGAAATATAGAACTTTCTTCCCTTTCCCCTTAGATTGTGAAATGAATGCTCAAAAAAAGACTTCTGCACTATGTAGTTCTTACCAAGAAGTCCCCTCGGGAGAGTTTATTAGAAGGTTGAAGGCAGTGGTAGTACTTTGTTGTCTTGATCTGTGATATGAAAAGGAGGTTTAGATTGTCCTGTCTGCTGATCCCTACAAGCCTACTTACCTACCTTCCTCTCTTGGTATCCTGGTTCCAATCCTGTGTGGTTTTGTTTTTTGGGTTTTTTTTTTTTGATTGCATATGATACCAGTGTACTCAACAGTGCAGTGTAGCCCTCAAAATTTCCTTCTAAAAGTGAAGGTAAATACAAACCATGTCTACACAATGTTGTAACAATGCATGTGCTTGTGTGCATAACAGGTGAGTCTCTGGGTCAACTTCATCCTGCTTTTCTGATACCCAGAACTCCTGTCCTTTACGTAGTGTACTTCTCCAAATCAGGACTTTATTGCCATGCTCCTCCTGTTACTTCTTCCTGTGTATCTGATTGCTCTGAACCCATAATCTTGTCTCTCAGCTTCGTGCGTGTGCCGGGAGTAATTGCTCATTGACAGTTTGCTAAATGGCATAGCTACTAAAGAGCCTCTGTCATTACTTACTTGATTCATAAACAGTACTCGCTGAATTCTTGGGTCCACCTTGTAGTGACTGTATCCTTGCAGTCAGCTTAACTCCGTACTTGCCTCTTTTCTTATGACTTGGGATAGTTTTGGATCAACTTGACCTGCCTAATACTTGTACAGAAATTGAACTATGGGTCATGAAAATAGATTCCCTTTGGTGAAGGGGAGGTTGGCATCTGAATAACTAATAGTTTTGAGGGCTTTGGCAGATGATTGTAGTAGTCTCTTTTGATGTGTTAATGTAGTATGTTTCTTTAATAGGTTATTGCTCTTAATCAGTAAAAAGAGGATGCACATTTGCCACGTTTTGTTTAGTGAACTCAGAGCTGAGTAGGAGGGACCCCATCCTTTAAAAGCACTGTAGGCAGGAAAGAGGTTTTTACAGATACTCTTGTCTGTATTTGCTGTCTCTTGGTCTTGTCTATTTTGGAGTTTGTTGTTCTAGCTTCCTTTAGGTCTGCCTTGTTTAAAGTCTCTTTTGGGGAAAAAAAAATTATCTGGCTTAGGATTCCACTTAGGGAAAGGATTTATAGGTTCCTTGTTATAGTTCTATTATAATAGATTATTACAATTGAGCAGAACTGTACCGTGAAGGTTATAGTCCATAGAAGAAGTCTTAAATACTGCGTATTTTGGCCTTAAAATGCTCTTATGCATGCGGAATTAAGTGGTATGGCAACAGTTTCAAATGGCAGGTCCCTTCGTTCTTCAGCTAGGTGTTATGCTAATAGTTTTGGATCTACTGAGTTTGGTTTGACTTTAAAATGGTTTAGTTTCACTGTATGGAAATGCTCCTTCTTTGGCATCAGTGATGCTAGTTATTTAGTTGTAAAAGTTAGTTAATTGTATAAGCTAGTTTTTTCAAAGCAGTGTGACAGCTGTAGGAAAGCAAGCTTGATTTTTAGACAGATTTTTCCTATGTTATTTTTGCTAGTCTGTTAACAACCCTAACTCTATATATGGCATATTCTGTGTCTATTTACAGCAGAAGAGCGCCTGAGGGGATGCTAGTGTTTATAATGATGATAGAAATGTGCAAAGCTTTTGAAAAAACAATAGGGTTATTAAAATGAAGTACAAAAGGGAAGTTAATTTTAGATAAGAGGAAGTTGCACTCTGGGCTGTTCCATGATGCTATTACTGTTTGTCCTGATCTAAATGGAAAGTTTGTTGAGTTTATTAAAACTATTCAATGTAGGTAGTTAAAACCACACAGTTTAGGTTAAATCAGTCTTTTTGCAAATTCTTAAGAGTAAAAATTGCAATGTCTTGAAAGTTTAAACATGTAAATAAAATACTCTGTGTACAGAACCTGAAGTGTCTTTAAATTGTTTGGAATCTCTTCTTTCTTGCTCAACATGTTTTGACAAATTTTATGTGACGGTTTTCTTCAGGAAATGGTGTCGTAATTCATTTGCCAGGACTCTTTGAAGAAGCTGAAAAAAACTTAAAGAAAGGAAAAGGTGAGAGAATTTTAAGATATTACTCTTAAAAGAGTTCATGGGGTCCTCCTCAAAAGATTTAGGTAGAGGATGCCTCTGCAGAGGTTACGTACAGTATGTTTTTCCAGAACTCTGCTCAGCTGGTGGGAAGGGGCCCTCATGGGAAGACAGACAGAAGGAGTTGCTCTACAGTTTCAGAAGAGAACATGTTCTAAATATGCATGATCTGCAGACATTTTTCTTTTCTTAAAACAGTGAATTTAAGAAGTGAAACAATTTGTTAAAGTTTTGTATGAGCAGTGTCACCTGATCATAGTCGGTTTACCTCTTTACCTTAATGTACAGTTTGATTCATAGTAATGTAAACAAGTGCTGTGGTAATCACTTCTTGATTCAGAACTCGGTTTTTAGATGCTTTCTGTCATGTCTATGGCTGTGCTTGGCAGCAGTCTACTAGAAGTGAGGTAAATCAGTAGTCTGGTTAACTAAAAAAACCAACAGGCTGTTAGTTGATTACTGAAATGGAGGAACTACTAGAATAGCTAGAATTCTCCCTCAGAATAAACCTGACTTTCAACTTTATAGGCTAATGCCAAGTTTTAATTACTGAAATGTCCTTTTTTTTCTCTCTGGGACGTGATTGCTCAATCTTTAAATAGATTGAAGATTAAACATGAGAAGTATTTATCCTTTACACATCAGAAGACAAAAATGAACTCATTTGAACTATTTAATTTTGTCTTCTAAGGGCTAGAAGGCTGGGAAAAGAGACTAATAATTTCTGACAGAGCTCACATTGGTAAGTTCCAGTTTGTGGTTTGTTTTTTTGTTGATTTGTGTTTTTGTTAATCTTTGTTTCCTCTGGCCTTTCCATGGCAGTAAAAGCATGACAATTTTTAGCCATCTCCTTATATAGGTATGTATTTTCTTTGGATTATTAAGTCTCCATATGCTGCTTTGGTTTATTGAAGATCCTAGAGAAAAATAATTCACCACTTGAGACCCTCTCAGGTTAAGTTCTAATGACTGTTTAATCCTATTCTATAAGCATAACTTAGTTATGCAAGCAGATACACTTTCCAAACCAATGATTAGTGACGCAGAGTAGTCAAGAAGCAGTTCAGAAGTTAGTTGACTGAAGGATTCATTTACCTCTCTGGTGTAGCAGCACTGCTTATAGCAACTTTTCTGCTGGGAAACCATGTGTCTGGGCATGACTTCAAAACTAGCTGGCTCCCTACAAATTAAATTGCCACATACTTAAGAAAGGAGAGTTTATGGGAAGGACTCTGTAGGGATGGAGAGCATAGCTGCTGCCCTCCTGCAGGGAGCTCATCAGTAGTGTTGGCTCCAGCCTGTGTTCCAGAAAACTCTACAGTTAGAGCCTGGAGCCCAACCACCAACACAGAGCTCCAGGGGCTCTTCCTTTATCACTCCTAGGACATCTTTATTACAGAAATTCATCCTTTAAATTAGATCTTTAGATATTGTAACTCAATAGTTAGGTAACTGCGTGTATTAGGAAATGGGCTTATTGCTGGTCTGGTAGTCATCTTCTGAAGATGCAAACATTTTAGGTCCTCAGCTAAAAGCTTGTAACACTGGAAAAAAGGGTTTGTCATTTAGAAAAAAAATTGAAACAGCTTAGTGAGTGGACATATTATTTCAGAGTAAATATATTTTCAGTTTGGAGTAACTGCTGAATTTTAACTAGTTGAGAGGCTGTTCCTAAGTTACTAAAATCCTTCCAGGGAATAGAATCACTGTTGGTGAATTACTTGGAAATTACTAGATTATTAGCAAGGATGTTCTGCAATGGTTAGATTGCAGTGGCAATACTGTGAAGTTTTCATAGCTAAACAGGTCCTGAGTAAGAAGGGCCAGTAACTGACTGTCACTCATAATTGTTCAGCTTCTTAACATAAATGAATTTTCAGAATGCTTCAATTTAGATGATGGTTTGGAGGTGTTGCCTTGATAAATATGCTTTCTCTAAAATGGGTGTTAGCTATCTGTGAAAGTTTGTAACACGAAGAGCAACCAAAAATAAGGTCAAGCTTCTGGGGTTAATTTGGTATTTTAAATTATGGGCATATGTGGAAATAAACACAGAAAATGAATTGGTAAGGTGAAGACGGAAAGCTGTGCTTGTTCTAGAGAGACGTGGGTACTTATTGAATGAGTCTCTTTCATTCAAGTTTTCAGTCTTTCCTGTGTAATGTGTAGACTAGTTGTTTAACTTTTGGGAGATAGTACGTAAGGAAAATAAGGTGGCTTCTGCCAACATGCTTATATTTGACACGAGTCATTTGTTTACAGGGTTTGGGCTGGTATTTTTTTTCATTCATGGAAGCCAAAGAACTGGTGCAAGGCATATTTTGCATAATCTTTGTCATTAATAATATGTAATGCCTTAAAATAATGAGGGCTTGTAAAGATGACTTCTGTTTACATAACATGTCAGCGGGAGCTTTTGTATTTCCAAGTGTATTTTAATTGGTGTTGTCTAAGACAAACTAAAATGATTTAAGAAATCTGTAGAATGAATGAGAATGTGAACTTAATGATCCCACTTCAAGTTCTAGAAGTATGATGCTTTTTACTATAACCTGTTTTTCGGGGTTTTTTTTCAACTACATGTTTTCTGTCTGTTGTCCGTACATTCTTTGGGGCCACTACAAAGCTGAAATGACTTAGTTATTCTGTGGGAAGCGTATACACAGTCTGCAATTATTCTACCAAATAAAAACTTTAGAAAAAAACCCAAAACTTCAGAAATCTTTCCTGTGGAAAAAATGTAACCTGAAAAAGAGAAGAAAAACTTTTTATTTGCCTCTGCAGTGTGTATTTTTATTTTCTACATTGATAAACAGGGCTGGTGTTGGTTGAAGAAATCATTGCTGATACAGTAATTTCCTTCACACGAATTTTCTACTCAAGTTATTTTTATTTTCTTAGTATTTGATTTCCACCAAGCTGCTGATGGCATCCAAGAACAACAGAGGCAAGAACAAGCAGGAAAAAAGTAGGTAGTTTTATTTTATCAAACATGGGATGACATAGTACAAACATGACTTATTACGCTGGGTTTCTGTTATTGTTTGTCATAGAGTTTTAGCAGGGATCATTTCTTACACTTCTGTCCTCCAGTGTGGCTACCAAAAGATTATA